>JARGYF010000103.1:0-261764 GCA_029203975.1 Mycena vitilis
GCGTAAGAAGAGCTGGGACTCCAAAAGTCGGGCTGGAGGAGCGGTCAGCATGGCTTAACCACCAGCTGTAGTGGATAGGGCGTACGGGAAGCGGAAATGCGGGGCGGTGGCGGGGGCGGATCCAAACCCGAAACCGATGCGGCGGGCGCGCCAATACAGCTGAGGCTCCAAAGCTCCGGCTGGAGGGGCGTTAGGTATGGCCGACCCACCAGCCGAGGCGGATAAGGCGTAGCGAAAGTGGAAGGGCGAGCGTGGGCAGTGGCGGCGGGCGACGGCGGTTTCGGCAGCAGTGATTGCGCGAGCCTTCAGGCATGTTTCAAGCGAGCAGCGGGTAATGGTAAGCGGTACCCGGCCCTCTGCAATGTTTACAGAGAGCCAGACGAGCGGGAGGCCAGCGGAGGGTGTGGTGGAAGAAGAGAAGGTGTTGCTAACGGGAACAAACACGCCCCCCTTCGGGCCTAATTAGCCACACATCGTCATGCTCATGGCGAGTACATGCGGGCTCTATAGGCTCTATCGTCTTGCTGGTGCGCTCATTTTAGTAAAAAGAAGCCTTACTGATAATAGCAGCATCGGAAGCGCCCAATCCAAAATTTCCAAAAATGGCGATTTGCGCTCAGCGGGCAGCGCTGGGCGCACAAGGCGGCGGTCCAACACCGCCGCTTTGATGGCGAGCGCGCGCGCCACAGCCTACCGGAAAAGGCAGGGCTCTAAGGTGATGCATCGCGGACGGCTCTGATCAGAGGTCCTGATGCATCGTGTGCCCCCTCTCATTACAGCGCCGCGATGTATTAAAACCCCAGATACGCCTGGGCACTCGAACTGCATTCTTCGCAAGGTATCTATGCACGAGATCAAACGGCAACTCACTTTCGAAGATTTGAACGGTCTCACAACCGACACGGTGATTCATTACATCTTGCTACATGATTGCACCCAACTGAGGGGCGGGGCATTCTAGTTCTTGTGCAAACACGCGTTGCAGCTGCCGCTGGCGAGACCCAAAGCCAAGAAGAGATTGTCGCGCCCCCTTCACAAGTTCCTCAAGACATCTCTACTCGCCAGTACACCCCAACTTATGGTACCGTCAATAACCGGCCTCTGTTCACCACGACGATGCTAGCCCGCGCCGAAGCTCAGCCTGCCACCTTGTTTGCTCAACCGTCTTGGTTAGACGAACAGATGCGTGCCAATGAGGAGGCAACGATGCAGGTTGACTTCGACATGCCGCACCAGGCTCTGTGCGACTCCACCTCAGGAGAGTTCAATATCCCTTATTCTTACACCGCCTACGACGACGGGGCCGGCGTTCACTCACCCGACAGCTTGGACCAGTATTTTGCGTCATATGGCCTGCCAGACTACCCCTTTGACCCCGCGGCACTCAATACAGAGCCACCGTATGACAACCCCTCGCCGTTACATGTTACGCAGCATTACACACTTCCTACCCATCCCGAATACACTCACGGACCACTTAGATACTTTAATTCATAACATGTTCTCGGTATAATCCTAGCAGATGTACATGATCAATATTGCGAAGACGAGTGATACAGGAAGTGAATAAATTAGTGACAGAGATGATAAGCAGAGCATGACGTAGGTCAGGGTAGTGGGGAGAGGGTACACTGGGCCCGCCATCAGACGGTGCGAAGACAACGGAGGCGCGGAGGTTGGAGGAGATATCTACAAAGCATAGTCAACCTTCCGCTCGGAGAAAGAGCAGCAAAAAGCATACCCGTCTTGTTCTTGATTCGAAAGTCCCGCGCGACAGACGGTTGTCAAGGTCCTCACCACCCAAGTGGGTGTCACCGGCGGTGGCCTTCAGCTCGAGGATGCCCTCGATGGTGAAGAGGAACACATCAAAGGTGCTCTGCCAAGATTGGAGAGGAGGACATTACACAGGCCGGTGAGACCGTACGCGATGGCGGCGGCAGTGGTTCGTTGATGATTCACAGGATGTTCATGCCGGAGATGGTTGCCGGTGTCCTCGACAGCCTGACGCTGCGAGTCGTGGAAGTAGGCGGGGACGATGACGACGGCAGTATTGACGGTCGTTCCGAGGTACAACTCGGGGGTCTCGTCCATCTGCAACAAGGAAAAAAAGGACGGGGGACGGGAGGACGGCCAGTCAGGTATACGACGACGCGTGTGGGCGAGCCGCTCGAATATCGCAGTCGTTGTTCACAGCGTGGCGTCATCAAGTCCACCGTGCGCAGCGGGGCCAGCATGCGGCTCTCAAAAACACGGGTCACGTAAGTGATTGTCCCCGGGAAGCCGCTGCTCTCTGGCCCACGAGCTGCGCGAGCTCGCGTCCGTAAGGCCGCTCAGCGGTGTCCGCAGCCATCGTGATCAACAACATGCCCCACGAACAGCGCGCCCCAGCTCATCCGAGTGCAGGAAAGATGTACTCACCCAGTCTCGACCCTTGCCATTCAATAGGCCTGTCTTGCCTGTCTTTCCAGCGTGCTCCGGTTATGCTGGTGTTCAAGAGAGCGGTAGCAGGCAGGGCGAGAGGCTGAGAGTAGCGGCGGGCAGTGCAAGAGCAGCGACGAGGTCAGGATTATTGAGGCCGCGACAAGACAGCCCGCCAGCATGGAGTTGCTAGTCGAGGTCGTTGTGTTTGGTGAGCGTCGGGAAAAGGAATACGCGGAGACGGTTCAGCCAAACAAGACCCGCGCTGGCGCGCCAGAGCGGTTCCCGAGGTCCTGACGCTGTCGGGCTGCCAATCGTGCGCCGCCTGCCTCAGATTAACTGAATTTGGCCATTCCGAGATCTCCGGAGTTCTACCAATCGACTACGCACTCGAAATCGCAAGGGTGTAAAATTCTGTGAATTTTGGAACCGGACCCGGTTTTTGAAATTTCGGACCGACTCAGGAGACCACCCAACCACGTGACGCCTAAATATGGTAATTCCCTCCCACGGGTCACGTTTTGGTTGACAGAACTGGTCAAAATAGCGTTCAAACTTGTCAGAATAGAACCAGGATGGTTTAAACCAGTTCCAGATCTGATCAATCCCTTGGAATAGCTTCCCCTTTATAAGTCAACATGACCCGAAATGGTCAACTACTTTGGTTAACCGATGGTTCAACCGTCCATAACGGTTCATCAACCCTGATTTTATGTCCAACCCATCTAACTTAATTTCTCTGCATGTAAGTGAAGTTCCGGGGCTGCATGGGAGGATTTTGACCATTTCTGACCTTGCTGCGACCAGAAAATTAGTGGTCCCCAGTTTTTTTTTCCCGCCTGACGGCGGAGACCAACCACCCAGGTACCGGTCCGGCAATCACGGCCCGGCACCCCCTTGCGAAATCGACGCCCTTCAAGTGATCCACGTCAACTAGGCTCCAGATCGCGAGCCGAGTACCAGCCGACTGCAGAAGTTTCAATGCGCTGGGGCAGAGAATCTCCAGAGACTTTCGGGTAGACTCGCCGCGTAGACACCGCGCTAATCAATTTCTTGCCCCACGCGTTGCTCGGGCTTGCTCGGGCAGTGTTTGGCCCCGGCTTTGCCGTAACGCGTTTCCGTCTTGATTTCCGTTAACTCGCTCTGGCTCACTTTTCAATTTGGTGCACTCTGACTGGTTCACTTCCGCTTTGGGTGCACTACCTCCTACTGCCAATAATGGCATCCAAGTTCGAGTCCACTACCTGGCTACGTACCTTGTACTGGAATGCCGAGTGCGAGTCTCCGACGTCTCGGATCAATCCCGCCTCGACTCTCGGGACCCTACCTGGAACATTGACGCGTAATCTTCATTAGTTGAAGCCCGCCCAAGAATTTACTAGCTATCGCTCTACTATTGCAGAAAAACATCACATATTCTTTGCAGACACTACTGTTCGCGCCGAAGTTCCTGCATCCTTGCATGCGTTAATAATCTACAACTATTTTCTTTCGAGGCGGATCCGTGTTGCTGCGCTCCCTGTTAATCCGCCGGGTCGGTCATCGCTTGACCACCTGGCCCCGACCCGACCGCCCCAGCCCTCTGGTCCGTGCGCGCGATAGACTATAAAATGCGCAAGTAGAGGTATAGGTCGAACCATTCTCTTCAACACCAGTCACACTCATTTCATACACACTCATTTCTTTATATCATGGACTCGCACTCTGACTCTGCGGCTTCTATCAACCCATATCCGACTGATTGGAGTCGATGGTGCTCTAAGTGCAGAACACCTTCTCTAAAACCCCCTCGTCTATGCAAAGGCAACGGCAAGGACATTTACAACTTTGGGCGTCATTATCAACCGGTATGTGTTGCCATTTTCAACTTCAGTCTGATTCTTCATTCAAATTGTGTTTGTAGTGCGAGAATACGGATTGCGACGAATGGTTGTGGAACAATCCGCCCACGCCCCTTGATAGAATTCCCTACGATGTGCAGTTGCGTTTTACCGTCAGAAAATCCGCGGCGGAGGACAGTGAAAGTGGTATCTTGTGCGTCGCTGAGGGTTGTCGGACCCGTGCCAAGAACGAACCACGCAAGGCCAATGTCGCGTGTGGCCGGCCTTTCCCTCATAGTTTCCGAGAGAGAGTCAGCAAGAAGCTCCAGCAAGCCAGGGTGAAGGTATTCAGGCGGCGTTCGTCGGTCTGTCTGCTGAAATTCGATCATAGGCCGAGCCAGGCGAGCCATGCGTAGAAAAAGAGTCAAGCCATGGAGTTGGACACCAGAAAGGGACGGGTGCTGCCCCAAAATGAAGAGAATCTGCTGTAGGCTCATGGGAGAGGAAAGACACGTCGACAGCGTCAGACGCGACGCGTCCAACGAGCCAGCTCAGCTGCCGTTACGTTGTTTGATCACAAAAAGTCTCCCATCATTCTCCCAATTCTCCCATCAATTCGCCGGCAAGCCTCCCATCTTTTCTCCCAACAATTCTCTACATCAATTCTACGCGGAGTCTACGCGGAGTCTCTGTGGAGAATTGATCCCAACGGATTGAAAGCTCTCGCCGACTGGGACAAGACTGGGACCCGGGCCGAGGCTGCATATAACTGGGATCCGATGAATCCAGTACCACCCACTTCAATGCCTGCCTCTGCTACCAACAACCGCTTCATCGCCATCGGCATCCACAAAATGCCGGCTAATTCGTCGTTGCCCGAGTTCAGAGCAAAGTTGGAAGCATTTGTCGATGAGCTCGTTGCGCTCCCCGCTGCCAAGGGGTACCCGCCAAAGAAATCCGGCACACAGGGTCGAAAAAGTGAATTAACGGCTTGCTAGACCACCCACCCCATACGTAAGGGTCACGTGGCCTTCCCAAAAGGGTAATGTCCTAAAAATTTCCCCCCTTTTCCCCCCTCTTGCACTCGTTAGTGCAGCGAGGGTCTCAATATTAGCAGCTGCCCCAGGGTTTGTACCCATTATCTCATAATACAGGTCAAGTTATGTCTTTCAACATCGGTGACCTTGTTTGGCAAGGGCTTGTGTCCTGATGACACCGCTGAATTACGAGTACCGAAAAAGACAAAACAAATCTTTTTTTTTTCAAGACCCTTCCAAACGCATTTTTGAGAGGTTCGAAGACTTTTTCCAAAAACTGAAATAAGAACTCTCCGGACCCCCCATCCCATAAGGCTGTGTCTCGGCATTCTCCGGCGGGTACCCCTTGCCCGCTGCGCAGGAGCACTGTCTGAAGTACGAGCTGGTATGTCATGCATAGCATCTGCTGTATCCGTGATGATGTTGCTGGCCCATAGATGATTCCGAATGATAAGCTGGACAGTCACAATCAGGCCTTGGGATTTCCTGCCCCGCAACCCGTCATTTTGGTCAAAGTAGAGTGCGAGGTATTTGCCAATGACTCGACAAAGATTTTGCGCTAACCGTCGTCTACCAGTCCCAGAAGCACTGTGTGCAGGTCAGTCCGATAAGTCTCGGAACTGAATTACTTCCTGATAAACACAGTTCTTCAAGGATCTAGAGGTGGCGAATGCGATCTCGGGCGCTGCCGAGTTCGGGGATGCCTGCATGTTCTCGGTCGATGAGTTAACCCGGATCGATCAAGGCTCGGTCTCAGACGCTACGACTTGGGTCGGCATCATGAAGCGCCCTTCGAATCTATCGACCGTGCAATTTTACAAAAAGCTCGAAGAAGAAATTGTGGACCAGTTTGTCAATCTCCCCGTCGTCCAGACGCACCTCCTCAAGCACACACTGGTATGTTGCGTGCACAGGCCCTTATGCCGCGTCCGATTTCCATGCTAATATTCATATCTTAGCTCCTCCAAAACGATGCCATGGCGGGCGAGTGGCACTCTCTCGGAGTCTCGGCAGAGGACCCCTTTGCTCTCATAATCTTCCACGGTGTACGCCTCCCGCTCTTTCGCAAGTGTGAGAATACCACTGACCAATTGATACCCAGGAGTGGGACGGTATGATGGAGGTACGTCTAGGTCCCGCTCCGCTCAGTAGAGAGGTCAATGAATAAGCCATCAGATTGCAGTGCACGATGGGGTCAAACAGGTGGCGGATGAAATGGAGAACGTGAATCTCAACGCTACCCTCACCTGTTTCTCGGCGGATATCGTTACGAAACTCGACAAGAATTGACCTCACAGCCGTGTCTTTTTTTTTCTTGCCCGACCGGATGTAGTCAGTCCGATGTATTTGTATCGCGATTTGCTTGAGCGCCAGCTATGCCGTGAGAATTTTGTCTCTGGTCGTGGAGGGGATCGGGCATCCCAGGCATCCCAGTTGCTGTCCAATTTGCTGAAATCGATAAAAGTAGGCATCTAGGGCAAGTGTCGGCACGGAATAGCCTTACAGCCGGAAATCGTAATACCGCAGTACACTACAAACCATACAAGCTCTCATCCAAGATTCGCCTGCGCATCTTGGATTTTGATGGTCGGGGGAATAGATTATCTCTGCAAGAAATATTCAATCAAATGATCCCTTTCCAAGCAGGGATAGTACGAAGTACTATCAACGTACCAGACAAGCCCCACGTGCTTCTTTACGCGCCCGTCAGGATCATCGTCTGTGACCGTGTCATCCCTAGTACTGGTACCGGGTTTTGATCTCCTGAGACGAAGCGGGATCGCTGCGGACGTTGCGGACGGCGCGGAGGGTGTAAACGCCCAACCAAGGCCCACGCGAACATATATCAGCATGTTAGCGGTGCCGACTATGGCAGGGGTCACGTCGATGAGGAACCGGAGATTTGAACGAGCGGCGTAGGCCGTGACGAAGAAAATTGCCCAGGTCCTGGTGAAGGTGGATAATGAACGGCAAGATAGAAGATGCTGTGCGCAGTAACATACGTGGATAGCGCAGCGCTTTCGATGAGAATGGTGATGATTGACTGGTAGCTACTGAGCAAAGGTGAAATTGAGAAGGGAAAACGGCGAACCATGAAGCTGCGGCCTGCCGGTTTGAGGATACTCTGAACACGCCAGAGCCTCCAACCGATCAGTGCTGTTGCAAATGATGAGTTTAGAACTTGGTGGAATGGAGTCGCTTACCTGTACAGTAGATGTTCGTACTAAAAGAAGGTTATTGGCGCTGAGAATGTGCAGTAAGGTATACTTACAACACCGTAAAGCCACAGTCCGCAATGATCCATCCGTTTGCCAACTGGAGGACGTTGTCCCCAGGCCGAAAGTGGAAAAAATCGACAGCGACGCCGACGGTACTTGCTATCAAGAGAAGTGAGACGATTATACACCAAATCCAGGATGTACCCACCAGCGAGTCCAAGCAGTGTTATCGCTGGAAAAATAATAACATGGCGGTTGTGCCCCCAGACTGTCCACAAGCGATGGACCTAGGCGTCATTCAGCGAGAGATCCGTTTATGCAAAGAAATAAGGCACAAATAATGCGTCCACAATGGTCAGAGACGCAAGTAGGAACGAGCTCTGCATGATTTGTGTCGGCTGCGAGAAATCCACGTAGAATCCAACCGGATTAGCCCCTTCGTCAACCACCGCGAATGCCAAAAATAATCGGTCAATGGTGAGCACCCAATGCTATTTCTACGTCAGCATACAAGGCGGGTTACAGATGGCACATACCCCTGTGATGGCGATAAAAAGGACGGACCCCCCGCACAAGATGGGCGACAGCCAGATCGAGCGCTCTCGTCGCATCCCTCGGGACTGAGCCGTGAACACCAGGTAGATCGAGGTAAGGAATAAGACGACATAGGATCCATAAAAGAGTGTATCGATAACCGCTGTAGCCAGCGCGGCTGAGGTACGAGGGACGGTCGACATCCTGGGCCCAGTGGTGTGGGTGGGCGTTGGAAAACAAGAACCTGGAGGCGGCGTTGACAGCTATTTGGGTCGATCTTGACGGTTGGTGATGGATGTGGCATTTCGGGAGCGGGTGTATGATACGCCACAGCAAAGAATCGGCATCGATGAAGGTATGGAGCACGATGGCTGAGTGAAGCCTCGCCGCCTCGGCCTGGTCACAGTTAACGCCACGTGTGGACTACTTGGAAACCGGGCAGTGGTTCCACGGGTCACTTGCAGACCAGGGATAGCTAGCATTGTGTCGGTGGTCTGGATATTAATCACGGAGACTCGGTTGGTCTGGATATTAATCACGGAGGTCCGTCCAAAGTCCATCGATCACAGAACCAAGCATGAGATTGGCGCCCAGTGTTGCTAACGCGGTCCTCTGTTGCCGGTACATCATGTCGGATTGGTGCCGACCTTGTCCACGTATAGCTGGCTTGTAACTGAATTCTGGGCGGAAATGGCAGGTGGTGGAGAAAAGCAAGAGAGGCGAAAGTCTGGTCCGACCGTCCAAACAGGACCACCCAGGGAACACAGCCTTCGTGCTCCTTGATCAGAGCACTCATGTTGCACTCATGTCGCGTTCCACCGATTTCATCCGCCGGAGCTCGCGGAAGGCTGGCAAACTCCTGGCATATGCATGGAGAATGCGGCAAGTTCCCAGGCGCTGCCACCGCCAACAGATATTCACGATGTAGGAACGAACGAGGAAAGAAAACTCCAGGCTCCAGTGTTCCACACCACTTTGCCACCCCTTTGCTGCCAGAGTCGAACGCCTCGACAGTAGATCTATACCTTGCGGACTGCATTGATGGATTTTTAAATTAACTATTCCTTTGGCCTTCCCACATTAGGGGCAGTCAGAGTAGACGATTCAGCGGCGATTCTGGGCAACGATTCTGTGCCGATTCTGGAATTACCAAATCGTGGGAGAATCGCCAGAATCGTGGATCGAGCAGAATCAAGCAGAATCGTCGAATCGACTCTGGAGCCGATTAAGAAACGATTCGCGATTATGGTTGACTTCAATTCTGGTTTGACACTACACTTCATTGTACCTCTGCTTAATCACTCTTTATTTTTCCGTCTCCCGCCAAGCCGCCACCCCCGCTTTTGTCTAGCTCGGCTGATCTCCATCCCCCGCCTCCATCCCGCCTCTTTTAGTGATCTTGCTCCGATTTTCTCGCATCCTGGGCTTCCCTTGTGGTTTGGCCGGTTTGTTTCATGCGTGGTCCTGAACACAGCTCAATTTTATCAGAGAGCCTTTTTTGGACCTATAATAATAATCATACCAATAATCAAAGCAGAATCAAACCAGAATCGGAATGCAAGCAATAGCAGTCAAAATTAAACGCCGATTCTGCCACGATTCTGGGCGATTCTGGCGCGTTTATAATTCCAGAATCGCGTCAGAATCGTTGCCTGAATCGTGCGTGAATCAGAGTAGAATCGTCTACTCTGACTGCCCCTATTGGGAGTTGTATCGAAGACATTCAAGACATGTTGAGTACAGGCGACTCCGGGTGTTCACGCTTGATACAGTTTCACCATCAACGGCATCTGGCTGCCTTTCTCTTCTTCGCCGACTATATATATCGTCTGCAGGCCATTGTCGGAAAGCCGGATGTCTCTTTCAGGGATCACAGCCGTGAACGTGAAGGCTCGGATGAGGACGAACAGAATCGCTTTCTGTCTGTTTCGAATGGTAAGTGACGGTTCCTTCATTCATGGGGAAACACCCGCTCACTCGGCCAACGAGAAGCGAAAACCAATGCAGTTGTGCGGGCCTGTGCAATGAGTTTAGTGAGTTTCTCACTCCAATCTCATTCGCGGGAGGAGAAAAAAGCTCACCCCCGAGGAAGGTGAGCATGTTCCCCCACACGCCCGGGATGGTTTCTGCCTCTTTGGGTGGCTTCTCCCAACGCTCAGGCCTATGGATCGTCAGCATCCCTCCTTTAACCCGCAAAGTACGTACTTAAACTTTGCCGCGTCTGGGCCCCAGATGACTGGATCCGTATTGATGTCCCCAATCGGGATGCGCACGTTCAGACCCTTAGGGATTCTGCCAGAATTATCAGCATTCTTAAACGCGCAAGGATGGATCAAAACTGACTGCAAAATTGTCATCGCTCTTCCCTGCGCGTCGAAGCATGGCGTCGCGAGGGGGAGGACATCGTCGACCACGGCAACACGCGTGACGTGCGCCACCGGTGCGTGCACGCGCAGCGTTTCGCGGACCATGTTGTCGAGGTAGGGCAGCGAGTTCAGCTCGTCGAGGGTGGGGCTGTCCGTCGGCAGGCTGAAGAGCTCCTCACGCAGTTTAGTCTGCGCGGTCTGGTCCATGGAAAGCGCCTGCAGTGCCCAGGCAATTGCCGTGCTGCGGTGGAATTAGCAAACAAACTCGACGGAAGAGCGAGAGGAAAACAAACCTGGTGGTTGCGTGTCCGGCAAGCATGAACGTCGGGATTTCTGTTTACTGGTTTGAGTGGGGGAATGATTCAAGAGAGGAATGAACTGACGGCCGACAACCTCGTTGTCACTCATGCGATGATCCTCCGGGACGTCTGAAGACATGTTGGCGCGCAGGATGAGCGAAAACAAATCGCGCGCGGAGGAGACTGCTTTGGGACCCCCAGCAGCGGTAATCGCAGCTTTACCATCTACCAACAGCCGACGCCCGAGGGAGAAGAGAGTCCGACGGCCTTCGTTGAAGGTGTTCTTGTCCGAGGTTCCGGTCAAAAAATGGACCATCGCTGGAGGCTTGAATTTTGAGGATGAGCTCTCGCTTTTTAATCTGCCTGGGTATACGTTCTGCTTACCATGTGGCGCAGGAGCGGGATACTCGGCTGTATCGCGCGGACTTGGCGGGATAGCCCAGGGAAGTGGAAAAGATTGTGGAACGCCTCGTGGACCTCGTTGGATTTATGCATGGTGTCGAACTGATAGTCAAATCCTGTGTCGCGCAGATTGTCAGACTCCCTTGCTCATTTACAGGCAGGGAAAGGTACTGGCCTGCTTGACCGATCACATCGAGCGTCATTTTACTCAACCATCCCAAGACGTCCATTCGTGCAGATGTAGAACCTCCCTCCCCAATTTGGGTAACCCAGATGTCGCGCAGCTGTCCGGAAAGGTTCGAGTTATGAAAGTATAGACGACATGATACTGACCTCGACCGACTTCTCGAGGAATACTTCTGTTAGACTGCGAATTTGCGCAGTGCCAAACGCCGGATTCTGTATGGCCGATGTCAAGGTATACAGCAGGGAAAGTAAGCGCGCAAACCATGACCCGTCTCTGCCCCGTGGGGTGAGCGCAAAGCAAGAGTAGGATTTGACAAAACGCACATACCTGGCGAATATGTGCCTCGCCTTCCACCCCGAGTAGGCCTTTTGCTGTCAGTGTCTGCACAATTTGAGATCGAATGCATACCTTCCCCACTGAGTCTGGTGTCCGCCGATACTGTGAGACCCCGCTTCTGGTATATCGAATTGTTCTTCAGGATATGATCCAGCGCCAACACGTCAACGGTGTAGAGCTCTCGCGACTGAAAATGAGTGGTCAAAAGCAGAACCCGATGTGAGAGTGGAGCCAGACACTAAAGAGAGACTTGAACTGGAACGTGGCACCGAATTCCGAGCGCCATTTTCGGGTGATGTGAGGGTCTGCCTGAAATCAAAATTTAATCACGCGTGCCTTTATCGGCGAATTCGCGAAGGCGACAGAGGGAAGATCAACTCACTTGCAAGTCCTTGACACTGCCCCACACCAAACTGGACCCCCTCGGACCCACCAGCTTCCGCAAAGGCGACCTTAGATCGCGGATTACCCAGGTAGCAATGCCCAAGACCACGTAGGCGATCCCTGTCGCGATAAAGGGCAGAGTGAGGCGCAGTATAGCGTGCATATTGAGTGGGGCATTTGAGCGCATTCGCGACGCATCTTATATGGGCTTGTCCTAAAATTAAACGTTCAAGGCGGGAACCGGGTCGGATGCCAACCGTGAATGTGCCACGAGCAGTCAACATCCGCAGGCTGGGAAGTAGGGCGTCATTAGAAGGCGGGGGAAGTTCCGTGAAAATTGTAATCGGTATTACGAAGGATGCCGCAGTTGCCGTTGTTCTTCCCACGGGTGTACTTAATTGGTGTATGGTTCTGAAAGCCCACGAACGCCTCAGCTTCGTCACGCAAGCGATTGACCGCGGCTGCATGCTGTTGCCAGTGTAGCTGAAATATTTGTGGATAAAGTGGGCCAAAGAAAAAGGATGCCAACTGGTGCACCTCGCAGCTCCGGAATTTAATTTCATTCTGGCTCTGGCTCGACCGCATCGGCTGCATGTTTTGGCGGCTAATCGGACAGACACGCGTCGAAATGTTAGGGACAGTATTCAGTGCCCTGAAGACTGCCATCAAGCAGTCTTCAAGATAAATGTCACTGAACCAAATTAAATGCGTCCCGAAGTATGTACTGAAGAAATACAGGGCAGATTGTAACGAAGTGGTAGCCAATATGCAGCCAGAGGTCCACAATCACTGGAGCTCCGGGGCGAGGTCATCATAGGCCGGACAAAGTGCCGACCAGTCAGGCTGGATGATCTGTGACTGGGGACCCGCGATGTTCGCGGCCGGCGACTCCCCAAACACGACCGCGAGGCCAGCTTCCAGATGCCAGTCAATATGACTGCTTCGATGGTGAGCTGAGGGAACGAGGAGGAGGGAGAGTACGCACCAATGCAAAAACCACGCCCCGGGATTGTTGGTGAAGAAGCGGAAGGTGGTGTTGCCGCCGTTGACTGTCTCAAAGTCAGATGTGCATATGGCGCAACTCGGCGGAAATACACGTACTTGGTACAACATCACGCCGCGGAGGATTGACGAAGTTTTTGTTGACTGCGTTCGACTCTAGAATGACGTCGAAATTGTGTCCGTGCACTAGAGGCCATGTCAGGAAATGGATAAGCAGCAAGAAGATACGCGTGAACGGACAGTGGAAGGGATGCGCTGAAAATCAAGATATCAATATCATCGAATAGAGTGGCTAATAAACGCAACGAACATCCATTCCCCGGAATTGAGATATCAACGATGGAGTTGGGCGGCAGCAGGATTCTGCGAGCGCGTGAGAAAATATGGTAACACGGCACGCAAAAAGGAATTCACAGTTGTTCTGAAGGGATAAAGTCCGATGGCTGGCACAAATGAATGCTCCATGGTCCGGTAAGGAAGCTGGTTAGCGGCACTGACCTTGGAAGCTCCGCTCAGCAGCTGTAGCAGCACGGGGAGAGAAGGGGACAGATAGGACTGTCCAGAATGTCAACGCATCCAAGACAGACAACTGTGCGACGTACGATTCCGTTGATATCAAAGAACGGCGCATTGGGCTGGTCGATGTTAAGCGTCACGGCGAGATCGGGTAGACCGGAGCCGAGGTTTCCGGGGTTTTCAGAAGCAATGGGCTACGGGGGACGAGGTAAGAAAGCACGCGTCGCAGCCCGAGAGATAAAGAAGGAGGAAGTAAGGAGGAAGAGCGAACGCACGTGCATAAGGGAATCATCAAGCTTGGCACCAGGGACGTCCACAGTCGTGGGCTCGACGGCAGGAGCTCCGACATAACGAAGAATGGCCAGGGAAAGGTTCGGGTCGACTACGAGGGCAATGGTGTCGGAAACTAGTCACCCTGTAGCAGAGGACGCACAGTTAGGGTTGTTCTTAGGGGTTCCTCCGACGGGACTGTTAGTAGCATCATACGGATACCGTTAATTGGCGTCCCGGCGGGGATGGGAGACATAATTACGGTGCCCGGATCTGCAAAGGAAAATTATCGGGGCCGATTCGGGGATGTGGTCACCGTACCACTCACCCAGTAGTTGCTGATATTTTGGTTGGCGTGGAGTATGACGGAAAGCCGTTGCGCTGTGTGAAACATAAATCTCAGCGTCTGTAGTCAGGACAATGAAACATCACTCACCGGCATAAACGTCCGCGTTCTGGAATGTCACCGGATCGTGTTCGACTCCGTCGAGCTCCATCACATCTAACACATATATGACAGTTGGGTGGTCCGAGGTAGCCGGTCCGTCGGTACGCACCAAACGTGTGGTTGTCGAACGAGAGCGTCATGAATGGCCGGCACGAGAGCGAGAATATGCGGAATCTGCATCCCCAGAATCGTGATCATCCCGACTGTGTGGGCAAACAAAATTTGCGCACCGGTATCGCAGACCCTGAGTGACTGTGATCACGGCGTACGGAACTGGATCCCGACATGAGAATGTTTATTTATTAGCGAGTTGGACGCACCAAGCGGACCGCCCACATAACGCCTGACAGGTAATCAGCGTTTCAAACTTGTGAATGACGGGGAAAGGACAGACCCTTTTCCGTTGATCAAGCCCGAGTCTTGAACGCTGGGAGTGGGATCAGAATCGGGAATGGTATTGGTGCACGGAGTAACACTCACGGAACAATACCCGTCTTGAAGAAGCTGTCCTGACCCGCAGGGGCCAATACATCTATCGGGCATGTTGTGTTTCATTGCCGAGAGTGAATATGTTGCGCTCACGGTACCACTCCGCCAGAGTGATGATAGTTGAGTCTGTGTACAATACTGAGGCGCACGCTACCGCCAAAGAATTACGGGCCTACCATCGTCCACATCGCTGGTGGAAGGGCATAGTCAGGCTTGGATAAGGAGGGGAACGGAGTGTGGAAGCCTTACTACAGATCTTTCAGAGGATCGTTCGGATCTGGTAGGCAAGGGATGATAAGTATTAATCTATGTAACACCGACCTCCCGCATAGCCAAATACTGACCGTACACAACAAATGCGCCTGTCAACAACATATTCAATCTTTACAGCTGTAGAGGATTGATTGCGGAACACACCGCGCAACCCATCGCAATACTGCGTGGACAGGTGGGAGTGGTACCAATAATTTCCGGTCTGGCCCGCAGTGTCGAAACTGTTTCAAGAATGATAGTCAGAATCCATTTAGCCGAGTGAGGGAGTCGCAACGGACACGTAGTCGAAGCTCGCCGACGGCGCGATTGGGCACTGATTCACGAAGCTGTTGTTTGTCCTGATGGTCAGTATTCATTCGAACGGGAAAGACAATCGTGAACCCACGCAGGGCCGTCCATGCCCGAGGTGCGGGCTTGGAAGAAGCCGTGCCAGTGCTAGAATTTGTGAGTAATAGGAGATGGGTGACGGATGCCGCTCACGATACTGGTGCTTCGACGCATGTCGGGATCCGTCCTGTTGTTTGCATGAATATGGGAGCCCGGCGGCGACTACAAGACTGAAGAAATGCACAGTTTGTTGTGGGTGTGAATGACCACCGAGTCGCCCTTGTTGAGCTTGAACGTGGGACCGGGGAAAGTTCCGTTCGGAACGACGGTACTATGAGAATGTCGGTCAATGTTTCGGAGAACGAGGCGGGTCAGACGACGTACTCGCGAGTAAAACCATCTGTAAGAGGGGAATAATGTGTTACTGTAGTTTTCACCGAGCTAGTTGCAGCTTCACTAACCTGGTGCCAGTTTGGCGTTCACGATGTCCAGGTTAAACACTTGCTGCGCAGCGAAAGCGGTGGGGAGAAGGAACAAAGCCGCGATCTGGAGAGAGGAGGCCCACATATCAGTGCTATGAAGTGCAGGAGCTGTGATACCGCGCCCCCTCTTTATAGTCTCGCCCGCATGCCAAAAGATCCACGGGCAAATCTGGCGAATTAGTTCTAGTCCGCCGAATTTTACCTGCGGTCCCCATACATGGTACCACTCCGTGCACCAATCTGCAAGGCTCGATTATCGGAAAGTAGTCACGAACACATCGCCGGCGGAGGCAAGAGGAGTTGCTGTGCCTTGATTCATTGTTGAACACCGGTGCACAATAGGAAACACTCGCGGGGAAGGGCGGAGAGAGAGGATGACATTGGCTGTTCGTGTGAAGGCATCCAGGTGAAAGATATCCTCCGGTGTACCGGGCTGAAATGCACGGGCCATGATTGCACCCTTATCTTCCCCGTCCCACCTTTCCGGAGGGGAAGCAATCCGTGAGAGACAACCATGAGCCGGAGATACGTTGTAAGCATGCACTCCCGAGGTTTGATCAGCATCGCGAACGACATCCTTACCCTTGCGCGTCTGTTTATAGCCAAACACCAACATACCTCCCCCTCCTCCTCCAAAAGGAACGCCCGGTTAGCGGCAACAACGCACGAAGATATTAACGCCACAAATCGAGCGGCGATCAACCCATTCGCAAAATGCGGCGATGAGCATCCATCACTCCCGCGGCCTGACACTCCCTCTGATTCTTGTCGACATTCTGACGAAGTTTAAAGGTCAGCGCCAGCCGTTCCTGTCCCCGATCTGCATGGTGTCGGAGAGACTTCTCACCCTTCCTCGGCCACTCTCACTCGTGAGCGCCCGCGGACGCCGAGCGGACCAGACAATGCAGCTGTAAAAGCATTCTCGGGAGGAAGCGTGCTGGGTAGGGTGGGTTCGACATACATAGGGACATGGTGTGCAATTTTTGCGATTGAGCACGAGGAAGGCGAGCTTCCTACGATATTGCCCTGCTTTCTTCCACGAGATGGTACACAGGCAGAAACGTCAACAACGTCTTGCCGATAACGTTGAAGAGGTAGCCTGGGTCAAATTGCCTGGGCAGCCGGTCTCTGGTTGCATGCAACAAGAAGTTCGTGGTATTCGTAGACCCACTTCCAAATGCGCGGCCAGAGATCGATGCCAGCGTCGCCGACAAGTTGCTCAGAGCCAGGCCACCGCACAGTGCGGCACATTAAACGGCTCGATGGAGATCAGGTGCGTCCAACTCGGAACTCCCCTGAAGATGAAATCCTCGGATCGAGGTGTGTCAGAAACATGGGGAGGAAGGTTTTATTTAGGCGACAGAACTTCTTGTTCCGCCGCCTCGTCTGCCTCCAGGAGATGGTGAAAAGTGGCGTCGTTTCTGCATTCGGCCAACGCTACTTGCTGTGGAGGACGTGTCAGATGAGCACGGGCAGCAGAAGGCAGAACACACACGACTCTGCATGGGGAGACGCTGTAAGCTACTGATTTGCAGCGCTGGATGCATGAGGTGGCGAAAGAAAACGAGAGAAACGTGACGACGTTGATCGCATCAGCGGTTGATGTGATTGAATCCCACGCATCGTCCACTTGAATCAATGAATGTCAAAAATGAGTATTTAGGGAAGAGAAGCTGATCCGCCAGGAAAGAAGATGTACAAGGACCGCGCCGAAACCATTGAGGAACAGGCGGAGGAAGACAAAGGTACCGGAAGGGGCGCGTCATCAGGCTGTGTCAGCGGACCGGCAATCTCCGCCACTTCTCCGCCACCTTTCTTCCCGCTCTCACCAAGCTCTCACCACGGCTGATCCCAGGCGTATACTGCTACGAGGTCGTCCTCTTCGACTATTTCTGTTCTTTCGAACTTGTTTTTCCGACCGGCTGCATTGGATCGACCTCGACATCGGGTTTCTCCAAGGTTTCTCGGTTGTTTCTTGGTTGTTTCTCATTCTTTCATTCCGAGCCCTTCTCGTCAACTTCAAGGCTGTCGCGCTTTCCAAAAGCCGTCGGAAAGATGTGACGGTTACACAGGGCCAGAGCCATGAAATACTCTCACTGTGTTTGTAGACACTGGGCACTGCGCTGAGAGACCTTTTAGAAGGAAATGGCGGTATCCCGACTGCGCGGTTCAGATTGTGCCGGTGGTGGCGTGCCGTTAATACGCGACAATTGGCTTATTAGGGTTCAAGTTCAAGTAGATATGTTGCCCAATCGTTCTGTCCCATTCAAGCTCACAGCACATATGCGGACCTGAAATCGCTGGCGCGCGCCTGTATGCCTGCTGTGAAAGCGAATATTCGGCGGGAACCCTGTTCGACTCAGGGTCGGGTCATCGCTCTTCCGTTGGTAAAGTTTTTTTCCGAACCAAAACCCTTCGGTTCTCATTTTCACTGTACTTTTCCATCTTCGATGCTGCTGCGAGACACTTTGTACAGGGCCGGGGCGGTATGCTGTGCACACTGTCGCTGGCGGCCCTGGATCCCCTGCTCAAGCTCGAGTATGATGATTATTCCTGGTCTATTGAAGTTCACAGCAAACGTATCCAGACCTGACAGCTCCGGTGGGCGTCTGCTTGCAATGTAAGGACTGTGATGCACAATGTTGCACATACACGGCTCATATCCCATAGAGCAACAGCCGAGTCCAGGAAATGTCCCCTCGACTTCCATGAACGGCACTTCCTGTGAGCGTTGTCGAAAAGCTTCTACCACGAGAACGTCTGCGAAAGAAATGCGCATCAAGCCAAAATCAGGCTAAATACCCAACTCTCCACGGTACCGTCATCGCTCTGTTCAATTTCACCAAACATCTCGAACACGTTCACAGATATCTTGGACCTGATAGCTCCGGTGCGCACCTTCAATTGGTTCGAATTCTTCGATATTGAGCGGCCCAGCTCGCTTGACTTGGGGTCTGGGCAATGTTGAAATTCGACGAAAACTTTTTGCAACCCATTCGTGCGGCTGGACTTGCCAGGCTTATCTTATGTTGACTACGCGCCATTGTTCGGCGTGAGTCTCATTACTAAGGCTCCAACCATTTCCGTGTATAAACAGTTTCAAACGGTTTTAACCGTTTCCGTTTCCATTTAATTTGCCCAGGTCCACAAACGGTTTACAAACCATTTCAAACGGTTCAAATGGTTCCAAGCGGCAGTACTCCCGACTCGGCAGATTTGGTCGGTTTTCTGCGGGTTTTGAGGCCGTGCTGGACCTCCATACCACTGGTGCGCACACACTTTCACGGTGAGTAAGTCTCCCGTGGATATTTGTTCGAGAAATTTTCTGTTTTAAACGGTTTAAAACTGTTTAGAAACTGTTTCCGTTTGGTTTGACCGGATCCATACACGAAAACTAAATGGTTGGAGCCTTACGAGTCATTACAGTTCAGCAACTAGTCGATATTACGGATTTCCGTCCTGTTCTCCGTTTGCACCCAGTGTCCGCCCAAAGGGCTTTGAGTCGGGGTGTCAGCGAGCCAAAGGGCTTTGCCCTTTGAAAGGCCTTTGGGCGAAAGGGCAACGAAAGCCTTCAAGATCAAATTCCCACGCTTTTGATACACCTATTTTTACCCCTGGTCTTGGTACTCGTCTTCCGAGTCAATTTCTATCGCCCCGTCATCCGGCACATCGTCCTCCGCTGCATCTGCAAAGGCCTGCATCAGCTGTTCTTCCTCCTCCATTGCCTGGGCTGCTGGCTTGCGAACCGCTTTCCATTTCGGGAGCCGGTTCGGAATTTGGGCGCCGTCGTTGAGTGCATTGCCGTCCTCCTCCTCATCACTCCCTGCACCCTCGGCGCGTTCGGCCTCTCGCGCATCAGATCCACGTGACAGATACATAAAGCCTTTCGAAAGGGCTTTGACTTCGGCCGAAAATTCCAAAAGGCCTTTGGGGCAAAGGCCTTTGCCTATTGGGCGAACACTGTTTGCACCAATCTTCCACCCACAGTTGTATGCTGCATGGCAACCTGCTGTGTACCGCAATGAGGAGAACACCTCTTTCCTTGTTCACCTATCCAAAAGGTCAGTAACGCCGGAGTACACCGTCAAAGAAATAAATCGTCGCAGCCTAGTTGGTCGTATTTGGTCCCCTAGGATGATGTGCGCGTGAGGTCACGAGGACGGGCGAGACCGTGATGGCCCATCACCTCCCCAAAAGCGATTCACGCCTTGTCTTAAACTCTGAGCTGGACGGGGCGGCCACCGAGCATGCTGCAGGAACTGTCGAACATGGACCGTATAACACAGCTCCAGGACGAAACACAACAGCTACTCACCATAATGTCTTCCACTATGGGCTACCTCACCTCGCGCGCCAATTTCGTCCAGGTCAGCGAGGACGTCCCGATCACGAAACAGCGCAATCCAGAAAAGTACGACTCACCTGAGGAGTTTGAAGGTGAGCCGTTCTTCGACCTTGGCGCCGGTGCTGATTGGGTTTCGGCGACCTGGCAGCGAATAAAAAGGAACTGGTGACGGACCTGATCGTCAAGGCGAAGCAGGTCGAGTACCTCATTCAATCGCTTCCTGAACCCGAGCCAGAGCAAGAACAGGTTCGTAGTCCTCGATATGCTCAGCCACGTGAAATTTACCGAATACGCACAAGGCAAAACGTTTGCAGATACTCGATGAAGAGATGACCGTCGTCAATGAAGAATACACGGTCGCCGTCGCACGATCCAGTACGTTTTCACTCTCACTTCCTGGCTTTCTTCCAGGGTTAGACGCCTGTTTCAGGGGATCTGCACGGACAAATAACGGACGTTCTCCGTGCCATGCTTGCGGAAACGGACACTGAGTTCTCGCACAAGCTGTAGGTAACATTCAATCGCGTATGCGTAGCACGGCGATTTACTGCGCTTTTTGCTCGCACGCTCCTCCCACCGCACTTGCCGCAAGGCCATTGTTAAAACTCGTTTGCTGCCCTCACTGAAGCGCACCTCACATATCCCCAAACCTCAACTCGCCTCGAATGAAAGAATTGCGTGGAAACAAAAATAGTGAGCCGGTCTACGTTCGACTCGTGGATCGCGCATTCGGAATGCAGGTGCCTTTCTTAAATTCCCTGTGTATGTCAGGCCGATTCCGTTTTTCCTGTGAGGATTCCTGCTAGCTGTCCCCGGTTGCAGCGCCTTGTCCTTTACTCTGGATCCGTAGCTCGCGAGCGTACCGGCCAACCCCTCCACCACATCTCCTCAACGCCCCACGACCATGAACTGTGCCAGGGAAATATTGCGTGGGACACGATAGAATCTATACACCGTACGCACATCACTTTGTTGACTTGTGCGGGGACAAATTAACTTGCGCACCAAAGTCCACGCACACAAGTTAACCCAAGTTAATTAGCGCGGGTGCAAGTTAATCTGGCAAGTGAAAAAGTGAACCCTCAGACCTGCCCTATCCTAACATGCCGCAAGGCAAGCACAAGGCGCATTGTCAGCTAGACGCTTGTTCGACGCGGGGTCGGGTCATGAGGTTTCTGATTCGGAATTCCGTTTTCGTCTTCTTTTGTCCGACGCAAAAACGGATCGGTTTTGATTCTCACTGTGCTTGTAGATCCACTCGGCGCTGCGATGGGGTTTTCTAGGGCAACGGCCGTATCCGAACCGGGTCGTTCGCCGCTTATCTGCGAGGAATCTTGATGGGCTTGCTACTCAGGCTGACAGCGCAAGTATTCAGACCAACCTGATAGCTCCGGTGCGCACTTGCGTTCAACCCGATGTTCCTCCCTCAACTTGAGTGGGTATCTCGTTCGACTCGGCAATGCTCATCTTGATCGAGAACTTATCGCGACTTCTTCGAATTTAGTCAATAACTTCCACCTCCAAGGTTCTCTTCGCAGCCTTCGGCTGCGGCTCATTGATTGCGATACGGTCCCACCCGGTTCACCAGTTTCGAGAGGGATTCCCCCAAATTTTTGCGACCTGGATGGGCTCCAAGATCATTCCGTCAAGGAAAACGCAGAGCCGAGCGTGGACAGGAAAAGGTTCACCGCACGGACAATAATGACCTGACCCCGAGTCGAACGGGCTCCCCACCGAATTCAGCATCAACCAATCTTTATCGTGAGCAGGTGCGCACCGGCACTATCAGGTCTCGTTCAGTATGAAATGACCCCGGATACGCCAAAGCATCAATGGACATATTCGAACCGAGAACTGGGCAGTCGCGCGGTTGACGAGGACGACGGAAACGAGGTAGAACAAATCCTCTGCGCAATTCAGCGCGCGTCATTCACTGAAAAGAGCAACAAGGCTCATGGATCGAAGACTCTGATTGAGGAAATAGACCAACAAAAATAACCCTCCACACACACACTTCAGTGCCCAGATCCCGAGTCGAACGGGCACCCCGCACAATTGCCAGTATTCCGGAGGAACATCGTATTGAGTGCGGGTGCGTCCTGGCGCTATCTGGGCTGCAATACATGTGGATCAGTGCAATCCGGGTTCGAGGTATAATATAGCCTCCTCGCGCCTCCAAGGTTTCGATCGGCCCCAGAAAAGTTCGAATACGCTTCACAACTGTATGGATCTGCACGGAGATATGTTGCGACGGAACAGGGGGTACGCACCGGCGCAATCAAGCCTGAAATTGTGGCCAGTAAGCTGCGAGAGGACAGCTCGGTTGTGGTGTAGAGATCGATGTCATTTGCACATTCGGGCGTCGTTTGTTTCGGGAGCACGTATTGGTCCTTTTGCTTTGGCTCACAACCAGACTCAAATAACCTATGTGTTGCAGAGCGAGTGCGAGGACAGCACGTCGGCCACTGGGTGCACGAAAATGTTTTTCAACCTGTGAATAAGAGAGACATTGGGAATGCAACTGCATTTTGGGCACCGCAGGTTCGGTTTTTATCAACAGGGAGTGCAAAAGAAAAAGGGGGCTTCCTTGGCTTCGATTGAAGATTCTATCCAGAGTCGAACGGGGTGAGATGATATTTGCCATCAATGACAAGCGCGCGCCGGGCGCTAAGTTAGAGTCTTGCACGGCCCATGAATCGGCTTGCACAAGCTCAAGTCCCCTGGTGTATCAGTGGACCGGAGGGAAACGCACTCGCATGAGAGAATTTGCAGATGAGTAAACCCAAATATGTGCCGACGAAGGAGGAGGGATTCTGCCCGTCCCCGTTGATCAAACACTGCTTGATGCGACAGGCGCTTACGGCCACGCATCAGGTAGACGGGCGTTCGATTCGCCCAGGGACATAGGTCAATGGGGAGGCGCTTTTTGGGCGAGAAGAAGGGAGGAATGTCTCTGCAGGAGCGGAGGAGTCAGCAATGGATGATAGTGATACTGTACTATTTCGATCAATTCGAATGTCACGCGTCACAAGGCGAAAAAATTTCGAACATTTTCGAGCCTGTCACGGGTCACCAGAGCAATTTTCGAATGTTCCAAACATGTCACAAAACCGTAGAGAACGGGTAAAAAAATCCAAATTTTTGCGCGCGCGGCGCATGGCGCCGCGAAACTTGCTCAAAACACGACCTGAGAGCGCTGACTATCACCTGCCGGCTGTTTGCTGGATTCCGGCGCACGGATACGCACGGCACAACAGCAACATCACATTGCCGCTTGCTCGGATCAAGCTGGCACGGTCAATAGGATCATGTTTTGATCATTCCTGTAAACTTTCCATCTCAGTTTGTATCTGCTCTACATCACCTCTGTGTTGCCTCAAAGCCCCTCAGTAATATGTGGGAGAGTCGACGCCCCAGCTGCCGTCGATTTTCGAAATTTTCTACATGTCACGGCCACCCACGCCCATTTTCGAAATCTCAAGTTCGAATGTTCGGGTCACAGGTCACAGGCCGTTCGAATTGATCGAAATAGTACAGTACTGATAGATGACGGGAAGAAAACATGCACGGGCATACCACTCGCGAACTGGAAAACGAAGCGTTTCCAACCCACTGCAGCCTGCGGTAGAGCATCGTTCAACTTTCATTGTTCATGGTCGCACTTGAGGCATTGTGTAATAATCAATCCCGGAAGCTTCACGATAAAGATAAAGTCTCGGTGGGCGAGCATCACAATTATCCGAGCGAACATAGCCAATCATTTAGGAGGTACCAAAAGACCCCCAACCGGGGCCAAATCCAAGAGGGAGAGGAGCAGAGAGGAAAGCAGTCAGGAAAAGAAGGACTAATCGGAGTCAAAAGGCCGCGTCACTCCGTCACATGAGTCATCATGTTGAGGTCACCTCTCGGCATTGACCGGCACTTGACCGGCACACCTTTTTCTTCCCACTCTCACGAGTCTCACCATCTCGACGACGCAGTCTCGAAGTCCTCCGAGCTGAAACTTCTGAGCAAGCGAGCTGGTCTCTCAGTCCCTCAAGGCTTCCCTCTGTGTCCAGTCACGTCATCCCTCTGGAGCGCTCGGGCGTAGGCCGCCTGCACCAATACACCTGCTCGACACCTCAACACCTGCTTCACCGCTCACGAGGTCCTGTTTTGATTTCTGTTCTTACGCTCTCGGGCCATCAAGGTTGTTTTATCTCCAGCGCTCCTTTCATCATGGCACGGCCCCTCGCTCTCTCCAGAATCTCTCTATATCTGTCCGGCCTTGTTCACCGGAACCCAAGCCGCGAAAGCGGCGGGCGCAACAGCCTCCCTTGCCGAACGGGGCCGCTTCCCGTTCAATTCGGGCTAGGCAATACTTGCGAAGACTACAACAGTTTTGAGTCCGATCTCCCAAGTCGCGACACGCGACCGCGTCACATTCTTCGTGCATTCTTTGGCTCGTACTCGACGGGTAGCCTCGATGTACGTTCCATCTGTCGCCTGTCTTGGCCTTGCCTGTCTTAGCCCTCTTGGGCTCACGGCACATTTTCAGACTTGTGCGCGCCGCCCGCGCTTGCCTCTGGTACAAAACAGCGGATTGCAAACCAGTGGGCGGGCCCGGGCATTACTCCGGTTGCGATGCCAGCCTGGTTCTGTTTCCCTACGAGAGTTCTCGGCCCCTGTACCCGCTAGTCTCTTCTAAACAGACACTACAACAAACCTTTGCTCGTACCTCGCATGTTGTATGTACCCGCTGCCACTGATACCCATATCTTTCCCCCTCCTACTTTGCTGTAGATGCGTACCTCGTCGCAACAAGCATGTACGCCCACTGTTGTCCCACTCCAGCTCACAGCACACGGATTCAGACCCATCAGCGCTGGTGCGCGCGCCTTCAATCATATTCGAATTGCAAAGGCCAGCGGGTACCCTGTTCGACTCGGGGTTCGGTCGTATATGTCCGTTTCAAAGGTTTTTTTCCCGATGGCATGAACTCTCGGGAGTCGGGCTGTGCATCCCAGGTATGATGTGTTGCCCAATCGTTCCTGTCCTACTGAAGCCACAGACCTGACAGCGCCGGTGCGCGCCTGCGGTCAATGCAGGGATTGTGGTGCACATATTCAGCGGGTGCGCTGTTCGACTCGGGGTCAGGTTATGTACTCCTCCAACAATCCCATTTTTTGCGACGGGATGCGCATCCGCATTCAATTTCAATACTGTGCTGACGCTCGCTGTATGTTCGAACGTGTTCGCAGATATTTTAGACCTGATAGCGCCGCCCGCATAATTTCCTCATTTTCCTGATATATAAATTCAGCGGGGAGCTCGTTCGACTCGAGATCAGGGCAATGGTCCTTGATTTAGGCTGTTTTTTTTTCACCCCATGCGCATATGCGTGAGCACGGACTCGCAAATTTGGACCGTTTTCTTCCGGCTTCAATTATTCTCTCCCTGGTCGCGGTTCTCACTTTGAAGAGAGTCCATTCAAGCGGTTGCGACCTCAACAATTTGGGTAGATGAACGCCAGGATTATTTGTCCTGGAAAGCAGAAACGAGGTCGACCGTCGAGCTCCAGACAAAGAGAAATGCACGACTAACGAGCTGATACTGAGTCGAACTGGACACAAATGGTATCAGGTCCTGCATGTCCTGGTATGCAATCTATCCCTGTCTTTAGTCATCACCGCCCTTCGCTAACCAGCCAACCAGCCAATCCGCAACTGAACCACAACAGCCGAGGATTTCTGCACCAAGTCAACATTCAACTTAGGTCTACTTATCTCGCGAGTCGCGTGCGGTGCGGCCGCCGAAGATGAGATGTTTGAACGGCAATTGAAATTGAAATCGAACAGCGGCGATTCCCGGGTATGGAAGGAGCGGCCCTGCACCTTAAGCTTCGGGTTCAGTGTTCACATATTCATCTACTTAGGTTAATGGTGTACACGGGTCTTTATGCGGTTGGGTCTTTATGCGGTTGGTATTTGTGTTGAGAGAGGCGGTCATGCGGATGCGCTAGGACGAGTTTCATGTTGTGGAGAGATAAGTAAGTGGTTGGGAGTGAAATCGCCAGGATGTGATCGTACATACCTCTTTGAAAATATAGAGCGGGGGCGCTGTCGGCGAATTAGAGTCCCGAACGTCGCACGGACCACAAATTCCATAAGTTATACCCGGGTATCGCCGTTCGCTCGCGTCCGGGATCGCACCCAATAATCGCCTATGTAGTAATGTACCCCGCGCACCCCGCTTCAACAAATACAGATGACGAATGTCCTGTTCCTGCCACGCCGTCCATTATACGAGTATTCGTGTTCCTGAATCCTGACGGAAAACAAAGCTAAAGAATTTAAGAGCCCGTATCAGTGTCAGGATTTGGTCAGGATCAACCGCGTACTCTCGTTGAACCACGGAGGGTCCGTGCACCAACACTGAGTTACGTTCGATCACAACTTGAAGATGGATATGTATTGCCCGTTGCGTTCCGATTAGTAAAGTTAAAATCGTTTACATTTAGTAAAGTTAAAATCATTTACATTTGTCCCATGTGCCAGGATAGAAGAGCGGGCGATTCGCGTTATGCTATCCCGCCCGCTTAGCGCTATCGTGAATTTTTACAGCATGAATTTGGCATACGCTATCTTGACTCTTTAAAATACAATTCAATGGCAAACGCGGGGCTACGGGCTACGGCTCCTCAGGCCTCAGGCTTATCATGCAATGAATCTTACGTTGAAACAGCCTTGAACAGCAATTCAAATTGAACCTGAACCTGGGTCCGCACGGCGCACGGCGCAATCACGGTTGGCCGGCAATGCGTGATCGGATCGGGATAGCGACCAACCGACCAATGGGATACCGTACTTAGGGAAGGATAGCGATAGGATAGGGAAGGATTATGGATAGCGATAGGATAGCGATAGGACGGGAGGCTTAGTGCTTAGTGCTAATTAAACACATCAAACGCTAATTAAACACATCAAACGCTAATTAAACACATTAAACGGACGTCATGCAGCGTGGATCTGATTCTGCAATAAGTTGATTGGATCTGAACCAAGTTGATTGGATGCTATTGGAGGGTGACCTGTCAGCTGCACCACACCCGGCACCGCACACAGGGCCCAGGTCCCATGGAGCACATTTGCTTAAAAGTTAAATCCAGGGTGAGGCGAGACGGGGGAGACGGGGGGGAAACGGGCAGAGGGAAAAGGCGGAGGAGGGGTTGTGCGCTGGCGAGAGGAGAACGTTCAACGAGCGAGGTGGTTTAATTCGCGCCGCTAATTAGTAAGATCCGATCCTTTTACTGCCGGTAAAACGGCCTGGTAATATGGCGGTCATCGTGCACTTTTATTATTTGCCAAAAAAACGAGTGTTTGTTCACAAAAATCTGCTTCATTCCCAAAAATGTCTCAAGTCGTGTTTTTCAAACTTCCAGTTAGAACAACTTTCCAAAAAATCTGACTGAACTTTTTTCCAAAAATGTTCAAGTTCAAAAACTTCGAAAAATCTCCGGTTTCCTTCAACAGAAAATGTATGTCGGACATAGATCCTGATGAACGGCTGTGCTAACCCTAGTGCCAAATGTGGTTTGTTGGGCACACTGTGACAGCCGTACGCGTGAGTTCGATGGCGGGAGCGGGACGATTGGTGGGAATGAATGGCGCGGGTCGGGAACGTCGTCGCCGCCCGTCTTCGATGCCAGCGTCAAAGCTTTGATGGGCCTTGTCCTCATAATACTTAGCTGAAGTAAGCGGGCCAAGCAAGCAGCTTTTTACCAGTACAACCGGATTTGGACGAACACTAGCGGGGGAGGTCCTATATACTACTCCCTCGCTGACTAGCGGCTTAG
The DNA here is from genome assembly GCA_029203975.1 of Mycena vitilis. Lineage (NCBI taxonomy): Eukaryota > Fungi > Basidiomycota > Agaricomycetes > Agaricales > Mycenaceae > Mycena > Mycena vitilis. Next base: position 27,989 of record JARGYF010000103.1, read on the forward strand.
TGGTCGACAGCTGTCACAGCATGCCCAAACAAACCGCATTTGGCACTAGGGTTAGCACAGCCGCCCATCAGAATCTATGTCCGACAGACATTTTCTGTTGAACGAAGACGGAGATTTTTTGAAGTTTTTGAATTTTTGGAAAAAAGTTCAGTCAGATTTTTGGGAAAGTTGTTCCAACTGAAAGTTTGAAAAACACGAATTGAGACATTTTTGGGAATGAAGCAGATTTTTGTGAACAAACACTCGTTTTTTTGGCAAACAATAAAAGTGCACAATGACCGTCATATGGTAAAAGATATTTAAGGTACTGTAGCTTTTACCCACCTTTTACCCCACGTTTTTTCCTACCGTAAAATTATGCTGGCTTTTACTGCAGGTAAAATGAGCTCTCTTTGTCCTGGTAAAAGGTTTCTCCCACCAAACGTACAGTGGGAGAAACCTTTTACCAGGACAAAGATGGATTGTTTGAACAAAGGAAAAATTGTCAGAAATTTTACCACGCGGTAAAACAGCCAGTAAAATCTTGGTAAAACTCACGGTACCTCAAATATCTTTTACAAGCCCTTTTACTGGCAGTAAAATGTTCGGATCTCCGCAGTGTATAGCCTATTGGAGGGTGACCTGTCAGCTGCACCACACCGCACCGCACCCAGTATGACGGTCATTGTGCACTTTTATTATTTGCCGAAAAAATGACTGTTTGTTCACGAAAATCTGCTTGATTCCCAAAGATGTCTCAAGTCGCGTTTTTCAAACTTTCAGTTGGAACAACTTTCCAAAAAATCTGACTGAACTTTTTTCCAAAAATGTTCAAGTTCAAAAACTTCAAAAAATCTCCGTCTTCGTTCAACAGAAAATGTCTGTCGGACATAGATCCTGATGGGTGGCTGTGCTAACCCTAGTGCCAAATGCGGCTTGTTTGGACCACTAAGCCGCTAGTCAGCGAGGGAGTAGTATATAGGACCTCCCCCGCTAGTGTTCGTCCAAATCTGGTTGTACTGGTAAAGAGCTGCTTGCTTGGCCTGCTTACTTCAGCTAAGTATTATGAGGACAAGGCCCATCAAAGCTTTGACGCTGGCATCGAAGACGGGCGGCGACGACGTTCCCGACCCGCGCCATTCATTCCCATCAATCATCCCGCTCCCGCCATCGAACTCAGGCGTACGGCTGTCACAGTGTGCCCAAACAAACCGCATTTGGCACTAGGGTTAGCACAGCCGTTCATCAGGATCTATGTCCGACATACATTTTCTGTTGAAGGAAACCGGAGATTTTTCGAAGTTTGTGAACTTGAACATTTTTGGAAAAAGTTCAGTCAGATTTTTTGGAAAGTTGTTCTAACTGGAAGTTTGAAAAACACGACTTGAGACATTTTTGGGAATGAAGCAGATTTCTGTGAACTAACACTCATTTTTTCGGCAAATAATAAAAGTGCACGATGACCGTCATAACCCAGGTCCCATGGAGCAAATTTGCGTAAATCCAGGGTGAGGCGGGACGGGGGAGAAACGGAAAAGGGGGAGGAGAGATTGGGCGCTAGCGAGGAGCGAGGGCTAGCGATCAACGAGCGAGGTGGTTTACTTAGCCCCGCTAATTAGAAATTGGCCGATCTCCAACTGTACGGCACCGCACGGACCCATACGGCACCTTCATTACACCCGCGTGATAGACCTTCTGTTCAGACTTACCCTGACTTCCCTCCCCGCCCTCTTCCCACCACGACGACTTCCCACCACGACGACCTCCCCCGTTATCGAGAATTGTGCTCTGAGCAAGATCTAGGGAATCTGTGTCTGGGAAGGTGAGTTGTTTAGTGCGGGGTGGGCGGAAGTGGAGACGAAGATCGTGCTGATCGCGTTCATAGACAGTGAAGCCTGCTTTCGACGAAATCATCTTGAGGAAGGAAATATGAATGTTAGTGTTGAGCCACGGGTGAGCAGTTCAGTTAGCGCTTCATGGATGGGTTCTGATTTGCATGAATTGGACCAGACGGCGATGCCTTTGACGATATCATCGCAGCCATTGGATATGCGTGCAGAGGGTGTTAGGAATGCGGTGAGCATTCAGTGCGGTCCACTGAAATCGATACTAATGGCGTCTTAATATTTGAAATCGATACTAATGGCGTCTTAATATTTGTAGACCCTTGATCTCGATCGCCTGCCGGTCATGCAGGCGCCTCATATCAATATCCGCGACCGCCTGAGGCACAATATCCTCCTCTCCCCCGCAGAGAAATCCGGCATCCTCGCCGCGTCGAAAGCCGAGACGCCCGATATGACGTCTGCGGGGAAGGAGATCTCCGCGGATCTGGGGTCGCTGATCGCGCCGATCCGGAGGCTGCCCGTCGAGGTGTTGCTGCTGATCCTGACGCACCCGGATATCCACGACCATCTTTACACCGGCTCCCTTTCTTCCACGAACACGGTGCAACCACACAACACGCACCTTGCCGCAATCTGCACGCACTGGCGGTCCGTCCTCCTCTCGACGCCGACCTTCTGGGCGCGCATCAACACGTCTCTCACCACGGGCCGGCGCGCGCTCGCTTTATTGCGTCTATACCTCATTCGTGCGCGGTCCGCGCCTCTATCGCTGGTGCTCCGCACCGGAGGCACACACGCCTTAAACCCACGAATCGTGCGCGCGTTGACGAGGGCCTCGCCGCGATGGGCGTCTCTAAGCGTACCGACGGGCGCCTCGTCTGCCACGTTCCTCGCCGCCCTCCCGACGCTCCGCGCCCCCCTCCTCGCGCGGCTGATCCTCGTGGGGCAAGCCGTGCCGCTCCAGCTTTCCCCCGCTCTCGCCCCGCGCCTGCGCGAACTCAGCGTCGAGTTCGGTCCGGATTCGACGCTGGGTGACGCGCCGAGGCTGGAGGGGGGCCGGGTCGAGCGGCTTAGCGCGGCGTTCGTGGGAAGCGGCGCGGATTTATGCGGCCAACTGCTCTCACTTTACCCCACCGTGGCCAACCTCACGCTGCGCGCCGCCCACACCCTACTGGCCGCAATACCCGCCGTCACGGGCACCGCGCCCACACCCAGCGTGCGCACACTCACGCTTCAAGGCGACGGCATACGTGCGAGCACCGTCCTGCACCTGTTCCCCTCCCTCAATCTACCCAATCTCCAGACGCTCGAGCTGGTAGATGTGCCGAATTGCGGAGAGCCTGCGAACGTGAGTCGCAGTTACTTTAAATCCTCAACGGACGTGGACTTGAATTCGGATGTAGGTTGCCCCGCCTGTGGCCGCCGCTATCTCTCCGGTCGTCGGCGCGCCGTTTACTTTCCCTCCCGTCCCGGTCCTCGTCGCCGTTAGTGCACCCGAACCTCCCCATGCCCTCTCCACCGTGCTCGAACACACGCGGCGCAGCGGGTGCCGCATCACGAGCTTGCTCCTGCAGCGCACCGCAGCGCTCACGGAATTATTGGGTGGCGTGCCCCACCTCGAGCGGCTCCACCTCAGCGACGAGGCGGCGGGTTCGCGCGCCATGCCAGCGACTGAGGACTCGGAGCGCGGTGGGGATGGGCATGGGCATGGGTGCCTGTCGGTTCGTACCGAGGCGGCTGCGCTGCAAGGCTCTGGGGGCGAGGATTTGGATTTGGATCCGGTGTTGGCGTGGCTTTCCTCTCCTCTTCCTCTTTCCTCCCCTCTTGCTCTTCCCCCTCTTCCCCCTCTTCCCCCTCTTCCTCTTTCCCCTTTCCCCCCTCTTCCTCTTTCCCCCTCTTCCCCCTCTCAGTCCGCCTTGCGCTCCCCACGATGCAGACAACGCCGACACCGCCGACACCGCCGCGCACCTGCCGAACCTCCACACCCTCGTGCTGCACCATACGAAGACGCGCGTCTTCAGCATCGGCGCTTTGGTGGGCATGCTCGAGGCGCGCGGCGCGCTTTCCTCCCCTCTTCCTCTTTCCTCTCCTTCACCTCTTCCTCTTTCCTCTCCCCCCCCTCTTCCCCCGTGTTCTCCCCGCGATGCCGACAACGCCGACAACGCCGACACCGCCGCGCATCTGCCGAACCTCCACACCCTCACCCTCGTGCTGCACCATACGACGCGCGTCTTCAGCGTCGGCGCTTTGTTGGGCATGCTCGAGTGCGGCTCCCTGCCACGCGCGTCTGGGGCGGTTCGTTGAGGTGTTTGGATGAGAGGGGGGAGAGGGGTGCGGGTGTGCGGGTGTGAGGGGTGCGGGTGTGAGGGGCCGGGCCGGTGAAGGTATGCTCAGCGACCGTGGAAGATGAGGAGAGGAGGAGAGAGTGGATGTAATTCTGTATACTGTGTACTGTGTACTATCCTGTAGATTATTGTAAGTAAGTACCAACGCCTGTATGTAAGTGAATATTGTGTGTACCGTTTCTCGATGTATACACGCTGTATAGAATGTTGAATGTGTCCTGCGAATGTTGAATGTATACTGCGCTTGTTCGGTTCACCCTTTTTCAAAAGTTGACGTGAACTGAAGTTCTTGTCTAGAACACCGCCATTGTTACGGCTTGAGCGCACATTTTCGGTGCGTCTGAGTTGTTCACAAGTTTTCAACGCTATCATGATCAGCGGAAACTCACGCGTGAGAATTGGGAAAGTTTGATCTTTCTCTTGGACAGTAGGTTCCGGCCCTCGAACGGGGACGCGCGACACCGATTTGCTGCAAGTCAATGAAGACGTCTTGTTCAAAACGGCTAATGAAGCTCGACCAGGTCCTCCGCTTCCAACTCGTCCCGATCGCGAATAGCCTGCACTTCATCCACGATGTATCGGTCCTCGTAATCCTCGGGCAGATTCATAGCGAGCTGCACCAGAGCGTCGTGGATGCGCGAGCTACTTGTACCACCCAAAACCGTTGAGCGGTGTCTTGAGGCACCAGTATGACGTGGAGATGGAGGCGCCCCCGACTCGGATTGTTGACTGCGCGCGCAACGATGTGCGACCACTCCGCCCCGATTCCACCGAGCGTGTTGGCCACGGATGACTCTGGCAATGGTTCGAGGGCGATTTGCATTGGGTTCTGCACGAAATCGAAGAGGGTGATTACGATCCCGCTATGAGAAGCGGCATGGGCCATTTTTTGGGCCTGCCGCGCGTTTATCTCGCAGACGTTCTCGTCGTAAAGACTTTCCGCCAATGCGCGCAAGAAGTGCCGTTCATGGAAGTCGAGGGGACATGACTTGGATTCCGCTGTTTGCGCTTTGATTATAGAGGCTAATCTGAGACGTAGTTTGAAACGCACCCAGGGTCAATGTGGTGTAAGAAGCGCAATGCTCGCGATGTCCACCGCGCCTCCAGTCGATGGTCTGACACTCGCGCGAACAGTAGTAGAAGGAATTGCATCCGGAACACCGTCCGAACCGCGATCTGTGTTGAGTTTTCAAGCACTGGGCGCGGAAGTCAGCAATATCGGGTTATGATAAGGGGACCGCACACGAACCTCGATATTATCGCAAGCCTGCATAGACACCATATATGGATACAGATCTTGCCTGATCGTGATGCGACTTTGCGCAAGTCCGATGAATTCCTCCCAGTCCTCAGAAAGCGCTTCGAATTCGGGAGCGGAGGGATCTTCCGCGGCGTCGTCCAGGGCGTTCTCCACCGCAGCGACTACATGGTAGTACACCATGCCGTCCGGTACATCAGGAAAAACCCTGTGGAAAGTTGTAGCCCGGTCAATTATATTGATCCATATTGTGCATAGTAGACCAGAGCCAGTTTACGTAGTCTCCGTAGTCTCCGTAGCATGGCAGACAGACTCCGTAGCGCATCATTGATGCGCGCTGCCAAGATGTTGTCGAACGTAGATCTGCCGCACGGCGATGGTGGATGTCGTTGCCGAACGCCCGTGTGTATAGACTCCCTTTGCAAATGGAACCAAGCTTCTTCCTTCTAGTCCGAGCAAGTCTGGTGTAGTATGTGTGTAATTTGTGTGGAGAGAAATGTTCTGGTGTAGTATGTGTGTAATTTGTGTGGAGAGAAATGTGGAGGGTAAGAGAAATGAACTTTCGTACTTTCCGCCGCTCGCCCCTAAACTCAATCGGGAGATTCTGATCGCGGCGCTCTCCGCGTTGATGGCCGGCCAAACAACGATTCTCAGCGTGGAGTCGACACAATAACATACGAAAGCTCCCCGAGTCGATGTATTGGGAGGCTAGCTTGTCAACTCCGCAGCTCATCCACAGTGAGTCTGGAACACTATATATGCAGGTATCATCCATGGAGGGTCAAGAAGCACTGAAAAGCTTGTATTGCCAGTGTGCGCATAGGTCGACAGAATGCATGTAGTGGGAATTTCAAGGACAAGATTCAGAGGGCAAGGATAGAGGGGGACGGAGTGGTTTTAATTAGCGCGGGGATGTCACGGGGATGTCGATGCAAAGCGAGCGCGACAACGACCCACCAGAGGTCTCGACGCAGCCACTTGAGGGCAATGTGAGTGTATGTACGAGCGTAGGAGTGACAGCGGTGGAAGAGTGGGCAATTGATGACCGGGCGCGGCGCATGCTTGACTTCTTGGGTTGGCGAACGTGAGGTCTGTGCGAGCGGGCGTCTTTGGGGCACCACATACTGGGGGAGTGATACATCACGCCCTCTCCAGAGAGATTGGCATTCATACATGAAAGCCTCACCTGGTAGATGCGTGCTGATGTATCATCCGAGAGATCCAAACTGATGGGGCTTATTCCGCTAGCCGCGCTCACACGTCAAGCGAGTTGCAGCTCACCGTTGACGACCGTCGTGGACGGTGCCCAAACCTGTACGACACTAGTTCCCACGGGTCGCGGCGGGCTGACATAATGTTCCAAATGGGCGTCAGTCCGCCGCGCTGCGCTGGGCGTAAATCTGGCACGATCCGGCCAGGGAAAACAGGGGGTACATAGATGTATTCAGGCTGCATAAAAGCTGCAACCAACAGGGACACAATCACGACCATGATTATTATTTGGGGGCGTGACAACAATTATGAAAACTAGCCCCTACGACGCCTTACGGTACCCATTAACCAGTTCTCCCAGTTCACCCACCCACCGCTGGCGTCCGCTGGGCGCAGCTGGCACTGACGTGCCCAGGACCGCACGCATCGGGGCTGGGTGAAAACCCCGGAATGCGACCACAGATCCAATCAACGCGACCAGCGCTGTGAAATCCGTCCACGTCGGGGCGTCGGGCACAGCAGCTGGATTAAGGTGGCGGGCCCGTGGTTTCAAGTCATCTGCGAGCATCGCAGAGCGCGCAGGATGCTCGCGGATAATGATGGTACCGTGCAGGCCTGCGCGGCGTGTTCGTCGGTGCAGCGGGCACACCTCTACAGCCCCAAGTCGCCCAGTACCGTGTCGCTGAGCGAAAGGCGCAGGGCTGATAGGGACACGAGAGCCTTCGCGGTAGACCACTTTTCTCGTGCGCCGCGTGCACCCGGGTTGTTCTGAGGGCAGTGCGGAGGGTAGACTAGGCGCACCGTGAAACCATGTCGCACCCACTAGCGCATTCCTTCCCGTATTCCCACTCCCGGGCCGACTACGCTGTGAAGGAGAGACCGTAGACGAGGTAGTGGGCCGGAAGAAGAAAGGCAGTGACGTGGCGGCTCGGCATCACTCGCTAAAAGCGGCCAGCAAGCGGCATCGTCACGGCCCGATGAGAAACCCGCCGTTTCCTTCTGGCTAACTCTACACTGGCTCTAATAGGAATTTTGAACCAGAGGAGTAGTTCAATTGTGTACTCCGCAGCTTGGACCCAAGACCTGAACTTCCCAGCTGCAAGATGGACTTGTTCCAAAATGGATTTGCGCCCTTTTTTGCTGCGATATCCAGAGACAAGGGTGACCGGAATAATTGGACAGAAAACGCGGCCAGACAGGTCCTAATGAGAAGTATGTTCTATCAGGTAAGCTAGATTAACGGGAAGGTCCTGCATGCACAATAAAATGTTGTGATTTGTTTGATTGCAGCAAAACGGTGTTCGCCTGAACGCTATCCCTTGGGCGGAAAAAATCTGAATAGGCAGAAAGTCTTGTAATCATGCCTTGTATCCGTTAGACAAAACTTGAGATTTGAACTCATGGAAAATATGAGAACATAGAAAGTCCAGTATATCGCCAAGCCGGATCCGCCGCTGGCGATTTTGGGCTTTCGGTCGAGAACTTCAACCATGTCCAATGAATTCCCGGTATTTTGTTGCAGCTTATATGCCCTGGTCAACCTTTTCGGTAGCAGGTGCCTGTAAATCATGATATGCTCCGCATGAACGTATCGGTGTGTAGTAAAAATGCAGAGAAAGTAGCGGACGACACACATGTACGGGCTGCACAACATATCCGAGTTTTACGGCAAACGGAAAAGTACTGCTCACAGAATAAATTGTTCGGTCGAATCAGGAACGATGCAAAGGAGCCCGAAGAGGTAATACTCACACACCCCGGGAAACTATGTTTCTTCTCGACTCCAAAGTAAACGTCCTGAGCTTTTTTTTGGTCAAAACATCGCCGTGAAGCTCTACGTACGGAAAATAAGTCAATGCACACACCGAGCTAGATGCTACATTAAAATGCGAGAAAAATCAGGCTAAAAACACATATTTCACCTTTTCGGCAACTGTCCTCCTCGTTCGCGAAGATGGTCCGTTCTTTTTGACAATCGACTCAATGCATGATTTGAAGCAATGTATAAAGGGGTTACAGATAACTTTGTAGAACTACACGCCTGGATCAATTGTCGACAGGGAAAAATATGCAACACAAAAAAAGGGACAGTCAATACGGCAAAGAGGTAGAACTTGTAGGAGAAGACAAACAAACCGCAGAAATAATGCGTCCCCAGTCCTTGCACTACAAGTGCGGGGCACCAGAAAGGGGCGGGAAGTGGCGGGAGGCATCGGGAAGCGGCGGGAGGCGGCGGGCGGGCGGCAACGGGAAGCGGCGAGGCACAGTGTGAGGAAACCACATGGAGCTGCAGCGAGCGAATAGACAGTGTACGCCACGCGGCATGCTGGACGGTAGCATCAGCGGTGGACAGCGCTGGAGCGGGAAACGAGGGTCCAGATCGGGGCGGGACACGCAAGTTCTGCCCAGAACATGGCGGGGCAGAGCGCATCAAAGATCACGAAGACCGTGAGCCACGAGGCCGGAGGATTATGCTGCCAGCAGGCTGCAAGGGGCGGGTTTGCGTACAAAAGGCTGGAGTCGTGATGACCTGCCAGGTGGCAGGGAACAGCGTACGACCCAGTGCAAGCGCGCGGGCTATGACGCTGTCATCCAGGGGCACGATGAGGGCTGCCATACACCACACATTGCCAGAGGACGGCACACGCGACGAATGACGTAGCGGGGAGGGCGGGACCCGGGTCAGAAATGCCCCAAAAAGAGCGGAGAGCGGCGGCATAGTGCAGTCGAAGGGACCCGGAATGTAGCATCAGAGCAGGGAGCCGCCAAATGGGAGTAGGAAGCAGCAGGAGGTGCCAGAATAATTTTAGTCTACGAGGCCAGGGAGCGGGTAAAAGGGGTTGTCCGTGCACTAGGAGGTGGGACGCAGAGCATTGCGTGGCTCGCCGGCGCGACCAGTCCAGGGGAAGAGCAGAAACGCCGCAATGGCGCGCCGGTCGGAGGAGGAAGGAAGCAAAGAGCATTGATGAGAAACAAGGACAAGCCCAGACAAGCACCGGCATCACGGCATTAACCAACTTTCCGGAAGCTCTGGCGCTGTGAATTTACGCGTTCCTGCCCCAGAGATAATCAGGTGCCACGATGGATGTAGCATCTACAAACTTTTACTTCCAAATCCTGCTGCAGGGGAGTGGAGGGAATTACCATTTTGGGCTGGGCGGGAGCCGTGGGAGGGGCGCGACCAAGGCGGGACACAGCCACACGTCAAGCGGCAGACGACGAGCAGCGACGAGCGCGCAGACGCCCCGGATAAGCTACGTAAAGGCAACGTTAAGGTATGTGTCACCGAATGATGCATCGCGTAGCATCTACCAGGTGAGGCTTTCATGTATGAATGCCAATCTCTCCGGGTAATAGCATGATGTATCAGAACCCCGCTATAGCCTGTTTGGGGCGTCTCGCAGGGCTTGAAGTAGTCACAATATTCTTCGGAATGGGCTGGTTGCCGGAGCGTTGACACTCAACGCGTAAGTGAGCTTTTATGCTGCAAATGAGCTAGGCGGGAGGACATACCTTCAAGCAATAGCGATGGAGTGAAGCCCGAGTCGGACCGACAGCGGCGTACTTCGAGGGGCCGGTCGTGCAAGCACCCGCAGAGGAACAGACGGTCGTCAATATCCGGAGGGGAGCAGCGGGAGAGGGACACTGAGAGGGAACAGCGTAGTGGAGGGATGGGGGAGGAAAGAGTGTGTTTGTTGTGGCCCACGACCGTGACAGGCCAAACATTGGTATGTCCGGCGATCAAGCTTGCACTGCCGCCATCAAATCTCCGAATACGGGTTAGGGGCAAGCGGCGGAATGTCAAGAGTCGAGAAATGTGGAGTTCAAGTGGAGTTAGCGAAGTCTTGGCAGTTGAAACCGAGTCGTGCCAGGAAAACTGTGGTGGTGCTCAAATGAAGGGAGAGCGCCGGATACATGAGCGCCGACTGGACGGTGCGTACGCAGCGCGCATGAGCCAATTAAGTTGGCACTGGCATCGATATCGGATCACCCAAATCAGATGAGGGTCCGTGCGCACACGTCACGTGAAATTGACAGATGGTTGGTGATGCCACTGATGGGAATCGTCGTCTCCTTTCTTTTCTTCCCCCGACCGGAGCCCGTCGTTCGCGAGCACCGTCTCCGCCATCGACACCTCCTCCTCCTCCTCCTCTTCTACCCCATGCACCATCTTCCTCGTACAGCCCTGCTTCCGCATCCGTATTCGCAGCGGCACTAGCACCGCGCCAGGACTGGGTGGCGAAGCGTCGTCGTGTATCAGGCAACGGCGCGGGGTACTTATCGCTCTTCCCTCTCGCTGTCCATCCCCTCCAGGCTGTCACTCTCCATCCTCCATCCGAATCCCTGCTCGTCCGCCCTTACTGCTCATCGAGGCTACCCGCTCTGTTTACTCAACTCGATGGCCCCTCCAAGTGTCTCTCCCTACCATGGCTGTTCTCTACTCGTTCATCAAGCTTCAAGTCCTCTGGCTCGCAAGCTCGTGCACTCAACCCGCCGAAGCAAGCTTCATACAGCCTCAAGCCAGGCTGCACCAAAGCCCTCATTCGCAAGTTTCCCAGTCGCCCTCAATCCAGCAACATAAGCCGTCATTAGCAAGAATTACAAGTCTACTTGTCAAGTCCCTGCAAGCAGTACATACTCAGAATCATTGTCTTCTCGCCCAGCCAAGACGTCGGATTGATTGGATAGATGAAGCGTTCAGAGTTCTAGTCATTGGTATGTCCTTATCTGCTCTTCGGCCATTGTTTCTTATGGTTACAGCCACTCAGTTGCGCTCGCTGTTTTACCAACCCCAGCAAATTGAACACATCACCTGAATCCGTTAGCTTACTACGGCGTTGCAACCTTTTGTTCCTGTACGCATGTGTGTCGTGTATCGGTTGAATATAATGCTCTAAATGTGATCCATTCGATGTCGTTTTTTATTCTGACCTGGATTGCAATGCAAATACAGTAAGCTATAGTGTGCTACGTGGACCTATGTAGACAACGGTGCTACAGAGCTACGGCGCTAAGGCCAGCCAAGTCATCGAGCGTTCCTCCGGCACCGTCGACAATCTCCGCAAACTTGGATGGGTCCGTGAAATCCAAGGTACTGATGAAAGCCCCCTGGTTTCGGAGGAGGGGCTCGAACGCCGGAACCGACTTTGTTTTTGCGGATGAAGGCCAGGCCAACCACGCTTTGCCGACGATGGCCGGGAACCCGGGGGTCGAACAAATGGTGGAGGAGTTAATTGACCCAGAGATGCTGGACGCAAATATGAGAAACCGGACGTAGGTGGCCTCGGATATGGGGAGGGGGAGGGAAGATGTTCCTTGTGTCCGTCTATGAAATGCAGCCAGGACCAGACACGAGGCCATAGATATTCTCCGACTTCTTCTGCCTCTGGGTATTTTATGGCGACAATCAGTGAGAGAATAGCATGCAGAGACGTCGCTGCACACGCCACACGATTCCAAGTATCCGAGCTGGGGGACTCGAGCTCGTCTGATGTTGGAATCAGTATCGGATCCAGGCTCAGAAAAAATACGGGGACAAAGTGGGGTTTCTGAGAGTCAGATGCGTCGCTCGAGAGCTGTTCCACCCGTCGAAGAGTAGTGAATGAGGGGTTCTCTATGCAAGCCGCGAGCGCGACTCTCTGAAGCCTTTCAGCCACAAGAGGAGGTAAAGGAAGGGGGGACATACGCGGATGGAAGGGCGGAGGCGTTGTATATTCCGAACCTCCAGAATCGGATGCATGAAAAAACGGAGATGAGCGTTTGAAGAAGGGCGCACTGATGCGGTGACGATCAAATTGATGTATGGGGTCAGTGTTCTGCCATAAGGGCTTATTAAGGGTCGCGATTTTGGTTAAGGCCTTAGGCCTTAATAACGAGTAATTAAGGGGTCGATTTTAAGGGGTATTTAAGGCCTTATAATTACATAAGCCCAAAATTTTCCCACCCCTTTAGCAGAATAAAGAGTCACTCTGCAAACCACCAACAGGCCACGACACCTCCTCATGGTGCGGGCCCACTTGCAACTATTATTGTTCCTTGTCAACAATCACAACAGCATTGGTTGATTTATGTGCTGAACTTGTGGACCTTGCTACACAAATTTTGAACCACTGCAAACTTCGATTTTCTATCTGGAGAGCCGGTGGTCCCCCACATCGAGCCTGTAGAACAGGTTTTGGTCGTTGTCGGATGGGTTTTGCAGCACTTTCTGGAGGGATCAAAATAAAACGATGCCATCATTAATACTTAACCCTTAATTAAGGCTTCGGTTGATTTTGCCCAAGGTTAAGCCTTAACTTGGAGGCCTTAATAAGGGTTATCTGAACATAAGGCTTAGCCCTTATGTCGAACACTGTATGGGGTCACGCTTGGGTCATGCACCTGACATTCGCGCACCTCGGCCTCACACGGTGGAACGGGCGCTCCCGGAGGCCCCGCCGAAAGCACACGATGGAATCGATGCCGATAAACTTGTAAATTAGAACCGACAAAAAAAACTACACTGTAGGACGAGCCAAAGCGACAGATCGCAAAAGGTTTGCAAAAGGCGCGACTTAGTAGGGCAGCAAAGTGAAGTCTGTGACAGAGTGTGGCAAGCGATAATAGGTCTTGCCAGTGCGGAGAGAGCGCCTCCTCCGCGAAGACTGCGAAGAGGATTTCAGTCGGAAGGTCGAGCATCGATAGAGGCATGCCGCGAGAAAGGGAAGACATAATGCAGTATATGAAAAAGTAAGGACTAGAGCTGGAGAAATCAAATCGTGTGAGATATATATTGGGAACGAAAAATTGTAACGGGTACCTACAAGGTACCTACTTACTAAGTCAAGCACAGGCTCGCCCAACAAGCCACCAGAGTCCTGTTGGTGGTTATCAAAGGGACGAGCAGGGCAGACAATATCACAAGAGGGCTTGAGATGCAGCCTGACTAGGATCCCGAATTCCGATGGTGAGAGTCAAGACTCAAGAGGAAGGGGGGAGAGAGAAATAGGGAGCAACACGTAACACAGCCTTCCGGCTACCTCCGGTCCATCGTGTTGACATTCTCTGCCGAGTGTTATTAAAGTTCCACGAAGTTGCCGTTACCTGCAGCCTAGCGAGTCTCGATCTGGATATCGGACTGCTGAACGACAAAATCGAATATTTGTTGAATCTTGAACACAAAAAGACGTATAATATCCAAGTAATCTCTTCCGGTACTTCCTCACTCCCGGAGAACAGGTTTGGCAAACGAGATAGAAGGAGCTTATGTTATTGCCGTTTCGGTTGCATCTACTTGACGGCGCTCTGCTTAAAATTCTGCTTGGATTGGGCCTGACGTGTTATTTGTCGATCCTCAGAACAAAACAAAAACCGTGTCCAAAAATCACCTTGGTCAAGGGGTCCTTTTCACCGTCTTGGACTTTGCCTTCGCTTTTGGCATCCATTTCTGGAGAGGGTGTGAGATGAAGAAAACGGTCGGAGTCATCAACCCAACATCTTTTACGAGAAGGATCGGGGCCATCTGGATGTATGGGAGACAGAATTAAAGGCTTTTGAAGAACACCATAGCTGCGCAATATCTCGATACCGCGGCAGCGCTTGGGCAAAGAACGTGGTCGTGCGGCCTTTCTGGGCCCCGGTGTTTTCCCGGTGCAAATCTTTGAACATCATGAGCATCGAAAAAAAAAAGCAGCTTTGCAACGAAGAGGGTCATATTGAATGCAATAAAGTCGACGAGGTTAGAGGTTTTGTTGCAATCGTCAAATCTTTCCGTATTGTCGACCGGATGAGAGTGGAGTTGATCAGAAATTTGCTTTTGGGGCCATAACCGGGAGTCATTGAATGATATGGTTTGGCACGCGGATTGATTGAAACTCACTAAACCGCCTCGCATACAAGAGATAAGTGGACCCTTGCAAAAGTTGGACATTCGAGTTGATACCGTTGAAAAAATTATCCCACATCTGGCGTTCAATTTGCGTCTCCAGTTAGAGAATCCGTGGATGCACTACTTCGTAGTGGATTGAGGCGAACGAATCGGGTGCTTTACCAGGTTCGATAGATGTGCTTACCATCTTGAGGAATTGCGGCAAAGATATGGAGGTCCAGGAGAGATACACCAGGGCCCGAGCGGCCACAATCTTCCACGAGCCTTTGATGTTGTCGAACAAACGACAAAATGTGTTCGTTGAGCTCGTCGTCACCCAGAACAGTGAGACACATCGCAGGAAGGCCAGACCAGGACATACTCGGAGGAGAGACATGTCCATAGGACGTGCTGGGTTTCGCACTCTTAGCCCTCGAAGCTGCAGTGGCTTTCGGCTGCTACCAGTCATGGCCCATGGGTCAGTTGATCAGGCGGTCGCGGAAGACACACCTTATTCCGCTGGTGGCGCCTCGGTGGGTTTCTTCGACACCTTGTGCTTCGTCTGCGTCTAGAGCGTAACAGTTCGGGGGTAAGCAGAACCATTACTCAGACAGTTCTTTCCAGTTGAGCTGGGTAAGCTGTTACCTGAACGATCCCAAAACGATCCCGGATTTTTGTCCAGCAACTACGAGACAGTCAGATAAGCAACCGGTCCAGTTGAGTTCAGTATGCATTGCGGGTCTGGACAGATCCATTCCAAGGGGCCTGGAGAAAATGCCGCGCCTGCCGCGCACTGCCGCGGCACTGCCGCGGCGTTGACGCGGCGGGCCCAAACATGAATCCCTCTCATGTCAGGTTTATCTATCGGCATTCTATGAGTGTGGAAAGGGTTCGTTATGCTTCAGGGAGTGTACACCGACTTCACTCCTCCAGAAATGCATTGAACAGGGTGTTCTAAAGACTCTTTCAAAACTTTACCAAGCGCGGCAGGTGCGCGTCAATGGCGCGGCAGTGGCACATCAATTCTCTGCACTGCCGCGGCACTGCGCGGCAACGGCGCGGCAATGCGCGTCAACGTCGCGGCACCACCTGAACTGAATACTTCTCCTGGAAGCATGCCGAGTCAATTTTCACATTTTCATGCGACAAGACATCGAAAACTGCCCTGGTGGAATGCATTAAACCGGTCAAACAGTGCTTGGGGTCCCGGGTAGTTGTACGGCCACTTTTTCTACCATGTCGCGACTTTCGTAGTTGGGTTTCTGTGAAGACATTCGAACGATGCACCACATTATTTGTCCGGATAGCAAAATTTTTATGAACCGCGCCAGGGGAGGATGGTATTCCGTCCTCAAGCGAATATCCGAGGCCATTCAACCCCGGCTTCGATCAGCGGTAAACTTTCTTCCTACAGGGACACGAGAGAGGCGGACACCCATTCCTCAGCAGCAGGTCGTTGCTGCGGAACGGTGTCGCAGAGACTTAAGATACTTACATGGCCTCGAAATTCAGTGGTTCCCACGGTTGAAATACTTATTCTTGCACGGATCTGCAATTGGCCATTGAATTCACCGGCAGATCAGAGAGGAGAATTCCGAGAGGGTAATTGCTGCGGCAATGAAAAGCTGGCTCTCGCTAATGAAGCGAGCAGTCTGCCCGGTCAACAAGACATGGTTTGAGTCGGAGGAATTCTTCAGTCTGCTGAACAGATGTGGGTAATCAAGGCGTGGATGGCGAGGAACCCGGAATACTGCCGCCTGAATGGCAATTCTAGCGCGCATAATCGATGGCGTTGAGCCGGGTTTTGAATTTGGTGTAATACTCTCGTGGCTGTCAAGAAATTCCGTATTTGATTGATTCAACCACGATCGGTGAATCTTCCGCGTACAAATTATGCCAAGTAGAATATCACGCCTAGTGGGTACTTTTGGAAGCGTCAAAGTTCAATTTGACCCTGGGGAATCGGTTCAGTGGTTCTGGTGGGATACCCTATTCGGTCATCTCGAATATAGTACTTGTGTTGTGCAAAAAGAATCGGGTTTCCATTTTTTTTTTACTCTGAATGGTGTATTAGGCTTAGGCAAAGCTAACAACACTTGCTCAGAGCTCACAAAACAATCTGTCAAAAGTTATACGCTGCGCGGCATTCTGCCGCGGCAAAACACAGCCACCGCCTCGTCAATGCAGTGTTCAATGTAACACTTTCCTGTGTCAGTATACATACTCAAAAGTATTAGAACCATCCCCAACACTCAACCTAGCATGGTTGCTCAACAGCTGCAGGCTGCACGGGACTCTCCCGGCCAAAAAGACTTCTACTCTTTCGCTGGTTCAAGCAATGTTCTACCAACGGTAGTCAACATTCTACAAGAAGATCGTCCCAATCCATGTAGCGGGCCTAGTCACGCCTAGCTGTCTCGTGGTGATGTGCTTCGGATCTAGGGAATTGGTCCAGTGGTTCACTTCAAATTGCCTATTTGGTCGTCAACTCAAGTATGATATGCCAAAAATTGGGGTTAGTTTTTTTGACCTAGAATCATGAATTTAGCTTAGGCGAAGCTAACAACAGGTCCTCAGAGTCTACCGGGCTGTTCTACAAATGCTATAGGGCTCGCGCGGCACTGCCGCGGCAAAACACAGCCACGCGCGTAGTGTTGTGCGGGTCGGGTCGGGCCTGAAAGCCCGGGCTTGGGTCGGGTCGGGGTAGGGTCGGGCCTGGAAAATATCCCCGACCCGACCCTAGGCCCCAGGTAGGGTCGGGTCGGGTCGGGCTTGGGCCTGAGCCCGGGCTTGGGTGCATTTTTTTAAGACTTCATATAGTGAGATTTTTTTTGGACACGAGGACATTGTATAACCTCTCCTACCTCGTGCACCCTCTTTCCTTTGCTCAGTGGTCAGAATCCGCTGTTGAAACCAAAATTCAAGCCGCATCAAATTATCAGTGATTTTCAGTCGACTATCTGGCCTCGAATATCCTGTTGCAACAAATGCAAAGTGAGTACCACAGCAACATCCCCATTTAACATCCAGAAATCACCGCTGAAACTTTTTTTTCTTGCCCAAAGCCGTGTGGTTGGGGTCGATCAAACCGACCCGGGCTCAAGCCCGGGTCGCGGGCCTTGAAAAATCCCAGGCCCGACCCTAGGCCCGAATCAAACTAGGGTCGGGTCGGGCCTGGGTCGGGTCGGGTCGGGGCGGGCTTGGGTCGGGCTTGGGCCTGAGCCCTGGCCCGGCACATCACTACACGCGCGTCAATGTGCGTCAATGCCGCGTCAATGCGCGTCAATGCCGCGTCAATGCGCGGCAGTGCCGCGGCAGTCGCGGATAAGGTAAACTTCTTGAGAGGACACTAGAGGAATACGAGACATGATCAGCAAGCGGATAGATGAACCGGGACGTATAGTAAGTCAGAGCGAATCTGATGAGTATGCCAAAAATTGGGAGAGTTATCGGTTTGTCTGGAAATTGACGCCGCAGTTGAACAAGAAGCTCAACGGCCCGATCCAGAACAGGAGCACTCGATCGGCAGCAAGGAAGCTGAGCGAGGGAGGCTCAAATATTCTGGCTCTGGATTGCGAGGTCAATTTCGTACACAAGGAGCTCCCGGGTCTTCGAGAGATGAAGATGAAGCCCAGAAAACCCAAGCGTGGCGAAAGAGCTCAACAACAAGAGAGCTCAAAAAGAGGGATGGTGGGTGGGGATCGAAAAATCTGTGCGCAAGACGGCAGCGAGACGAGGTGGATGTTGTGAGCACGAAGGAAAAGATGTGACTTGTGACCGATGGTCACAAGTCATATCCCCAGCCGGACTTGTCCTCCATTCGGTCGTTTACCTTATCTTACACTTACTCTAGCCGTTCGCAGGCTCACGTAGATCCAGCTAGCAATAAGGTAAACTTCTTGAGAGGACACTAGAGGAATACGAGACATGATCAGCAAGCGGATAGATGAACCGGGACGTATAGTAAGATAGGCCGCGTCCATATGCATCCAGCTGTGATGGCAATGAAGAAAACTATGTAGAAACTAAGCTACTTAGAAATAAAATATTCTATCTCGTCAGTCTCTTCCAACCATACCGCGGCATGCGCCGTCCAAGTTTGGGACGATTTGAGTAAGAATTGGAGGACTAGATAGCTTTTTGGTGTCCCGATCAGTACTTTTCTTGAGTTTGGCCGCATCAAACCGACCAAAAAGCTATCTAGTCCTTCAGTTCGTAACGGATTGCTCTGAAACTTGAACTGCACATGCCGCGGTATGATTAGAAGAGATTGACGAGATAGAATATTTTATTTCTAAGTAGCTTAGTTTCTACATAGTTTTCTTCATTGCCATCACAGCTGGATGCATATGGACGCGGCCTATCTTAAGTCAGAGCGAATCTGATGAGTATGCCAAAAATTGGGAGAGTTATCGGTTTGTCTGGAAATTGACGCCGCAGTTGAACAAGAAGCTCAACGGCCCGATCCAGAACAGGAGCACTCGATCGGCAGCAAGGAAGCTGAGCGAGGGAGGCTCAAATATTCTGGCTCTGGATTTCGTGTCCATCACATGCAGTCGGACGCAGGGAAAATATGAGCGAAAGCCTATCGAAGTTTACAACGGCGATACTGAACAGCTACCTCCGAGTCACTGATACAACGCGCCGCACAAGCAAGGGCATCTTATCGCGAGGGTCTGTGGAACAACACTGAGTGCCTTGACACATAGATGGGGGCGTTCGCATACGTTTTGTTATCAGTAGTGCTGTGTCCGGCGAATACCCTGGAAACGGAGGCAAAAACTCGAAGTGGTGAATGAGGGACCTGAGATGGCAGGTCAGCTAGTCATTGGGTTGAAAAATCGTGAACCGACGCGATCATCCTCCTCAATTGCATCATAGCGACCGAGCGTCCCATGCAGTGTAATGGTCCAGCCAAGAACGTGAGAGTGGAGAATTTAGGATTATAGCCAGGAGGAAGATCAAGCCAGCGGTTCGGGCGGAAGCTAACCAAATTTTGTGTGAAGTCTCCGCGGAATTTGACAATTGAGAGACGTACATGTCCCCATCAGGGCCCCATACTTCTCGTTGGGTGTTGATAGCCTCAATCTGCGGCATTCATGATCGTTTGTAGCGAATATATGGAATGAGACTCACTGGAATGACAATTACAGTCCCTTTCGGGACCAAGACACCGTCAATGCTCGCAGTTTTCACAGCTTCGCGAACAACGACCGGGAAGGGAGTGTTGACTCGTAGACTCTCGTTACTGAGAAATGCGTAAGAGCTCAGGACGAGGCAAGAGCATAAGGAACCAACATGACGCAGTTCAGCCATTTCAAATTTTTCAGGTCACGGTCACTTGGTGTGGAATCGTTCTCGAACACAACTTTCAGCTCTTCGCGGAGCATTCTTTGACATTCCAAATCATTGGCGAGAAAGTACAACGTCTGCGAAGGTCAAGAATGGCCATCCAATCTGTAGCTTCACATACCGACGCGAGCGCTGTAGAAACCGTGCCTTGGCCAGCAGCGATGAACACTCGGAGATGATTGAGCAACTCGCTGTCCGAGGCGCTTTCACTTATCAATATGTGCAGAAGGCCGTCGGGCGCCATCTTGTCGTCCCTCGGAATCAAGGCTCTTAATCCGTCGCGAATTTCTGTCACTGCTTCAGAGAAACCAGCGAGTGGACCTTAACAAGACCCAGTGAGCTCAAGGGAACAAGGCATGCTGACCGAAGGACTGACCAACTGACCAACTCCACGCAGCCCAATGTCGATGGCGGTATACCCATCTCGACAATGCGTGGCGAGTACCTGCGCGAGTCACAGAAGTGGCGAGGATCCTCCACAAATTTTGCTCTAAATTACTGTCAAAGAGTGCTCTAGGAAGAACGCAGACACTAACCGATCTCGAGTATCCTCAATTTCTCAAACGCCGCCGCCAGTGTATGGTCCGATGAATCGATGGAGTGACCAAAAATACTGCCGCAAAGCATGTTCAATATCGAGGTGCAGCCTAGGCAAATTGTCATTACAGGCATTCTCGAGCGATTCGATCTTACCCAGAGGATACATCTGTACCACCTGCCCACTTTCGGGTCCACAATCGACTTGGGCTTGGACTGTTGCAAGGAGGCTATGATTTGTGGGGATCAAGTCACGGAGAAACAGAGAAGCGGGCAGGTACCTTGTGATGGAGGTCTTGCACGCATCCTCGACTGCGACGGCGGTATCAGTATTTGGAATGCATACGAACCAAGTTACCTCACACGTGTGCAAATTCAGAGCGGAAAAGGCAGGGTTCTGTGCTGTTCGCATCCTCTTGTGGTCGCTGCCAGTCGCAGTAGTGAGACCGCGGCCAACGCCCAACCACATAATGTTTCGGAAGAATTGCGGCTGGAAGAAAATATCATTCCCTGGTAAAGGCGAGGACATCATGCGCACGTACCCGCGGATAAGAAACCCAATCCTTGACCAGAATGTGATCGAGAGCCTCTGGAGCCATGAACACGATGACTTCCGTTCCAAATGGGCCCACAACCCGGAAGCACGGGCCATATTTATCTGCCCAGGCTTTGTTGCACGCCGGGTTGGCGATCTGTTGGTATCGCCCGAGGATAGGATTGCCCATCGAGGGACCCGGCATGTTGCGGAGGGGTGAGAGGTACCGTGGGAATAGAACGAGGCGATATAGAGTGTACAAGACCGCAGACACTTCGAGGAATTAGTGTCTCAGAAGATGACGATGCTACAAACGAGCTCACACATAACAAGTATTGCAACATGGCCGACGTTTGGAGGGGGTACCATACTGCGGAAGACAAGCGGAACAAATGCTGGAGGGACTGTAAGTATGCAAATCGCAAAGGTGCAAGCGAAGAGGGTCGAATATACAGCACGAATATGGGACGCGGTTAGCTTGCCAGGTCTGCGAACAAGTCCTGGCCCCGATGGTGGATCGGAGCTCGGTTGTCTCGGGCAATGTCCAAACCGAGCTGAACCTCAACCCCTGCGAAGAGCTGCTATTCGTCAGTTGTTTCGGGGAAATCCTGTTCAGTGTTCGGGCCGGATCGGACAGTTAGTTCATTACCTGATAACGACACCTTGGTAGATCGACTCCCGTTAGCAAAAAACTCGATATCTCCTAGCGATTAATTAAGCGCCTGTCATTGAGCCAGATGGGAGCAGGTTTGGCTCCATGCCAGTGCATCGCTGGTTTGTGCCGAATAGTCCTCCGGTTTCTTTCAGGACCGACGGAGTCGGCCAAGAGCACAGGCACAGTCATGTTAGCTCCATCCAGCGTTCTGTCGCAAAGGAAAAAGGAAAGGATGCCCTACTAGGCGCCTGCGAGACGGACATCTGAAACTCGGACCAGGACGGGCAAAAAGCCCCCTGGGCAGCCCGGACAGAGAGGTAATAGGCTAGCAGTAGCACAAGAAAGGTTTGGTACAGCATGGGTCCGGCAGCCGCGCGAATACTTAGCACGGAGACGAGCAAGAGACGGAGGAAAAAGGTGCCATTAGGTAATCTGCCACACCAACCCCACGTGACCCTGCTTCTGCCTGGCGTGCCGACACTGCCGAGTCGCAGTTTGAATGACCGAGAAATAGTTGCCTCTGAACGAATGCTCAAAGGTATCCTTGTGACGGTATTACTTATTATTTCTCGAGGCAGTGGCATATTTAATGAAAGCGACAAGCCGATTAACTTCAAAGCAACTCACTCTGATATCGAGCTGGAGCCTGGCGGCATCTGAGAAGGGTTGGCAAAACGGCCGCCAATACTGTATGCCACATCATACCAACTCCGTGAGCCTCAAACCAGATGCAGCCTCGCTCATTCACTTCGTGCGACCTACGACAAACCCCTTGTAGTAAAATATTGCGGTTGAAGCGCCCACTGTTCAATGTTCAAGCCCAAGGAGATTGTCAGGTCTTTGAGACTCGGTCTTTCAGCCGATGAGTGATTCAGTGCTGTCTACAGAGTACTACGGAATGTGGAAAATCATCTACTAGTACAACGGTTGACCTCATTCAATATTACGGCGGTCGGGGCAAAAACGGCATTCAATTGAAACGAGGGGGAGAGGGGACATCAACACGGATCAAAGCTCTGCCCTGTCTGAGATGCCAGCAATAGTAGGGCAATAACTGGTCAGAAACACATTGATCAACGCGAGGAGCACATTGTTCGTGTTCTCCAACAGTGAGTGCAATGATAGATCCTACGCAACGTTTCAATTGGGCGTTTCATCCTCGCACACTGAAGTATCAGCTCACATGAACAGGCACTATAGTCATCAGTTTCTCATAGTACCGCGAGGCCAATATCTTGAAAGTGTTGATCTTCCGGCACGCGAATACAGACGAGCCTGGGAGAACAACTGCACCAACATGAGATCATAGCAAGGAGGACGACAAAGAATATGCTCGCCATCAAAACAGGCAAACTTCTCAGAAGTTTGGTTGATCATAGTCTGAACCAGTGGAGTCCATTCTTGCGCAAGGCCGGTTAGCGCTTCGCTGTGGTCCGCTTTGAATGTGCCGTGAGAGGACTGTCGTGCAGAGTTTATTTCACGACCGTGAATAATGACGAGGGAGTCTGCACCCACCTCGAGGTGCGAGATGCTAGCTTCCATAGTGGATACGCATTTGCTCGATGCCTGGTAAATGTACTGCAGACCGAGGAGTGTCAGCTAGCCGCACTACAGGGATGTTCTGTTACACTTGACCCAAATAGCTAAGACGGAGGAGTTGCAATTGAAGGACGACATGACAGTGTTCATGTTCGAAAGGCATTTCTCCCCATTTGCTGCGTCCTGACGGAAGATTGCCATCTGGTTGCTGGGCACCGCGGTGGAGCGGAAGAAGCCGCAGACATGGAGAGGAAAGATCACGTAGAGCAGAAGGCGGGAGAGCATGGTCAGGCCGGGTGAATGGTCCGGTTCCTGTGGTTTATAAACCGTGCTCCGATCGTGTATCGCAATGCCAGGACTAAACGAGTCAAAGGTTAACACCGGGACCACGGTCTGTCGGACCACAGTTGAATCAACTATGCGCAGGTAGATGATGGGGCCTGTCCACGTTAGAGAGCTAGAAGACGATAAGCATGAAACTGCGTAGTCAGTCCAAAGGTGGATCGATGCCGGCCTGCATCCCTAGCTTCATGCCGCTCCTAGCGCCGCACCATAGTAGTAACTCGGTCCGACGAAAGAGGTGATGCCGCTTCAGCCATCCATGTAAGTTCAACATTCGCTTCTGTAAGAGCCGAAACAACCTACTCGGACTCACCCTCTTGGGATGGACTCCCAATAACGTTCCCGCGCTGCTGAGGAGTCCACAATGCCGACAGATATCCGACCTTTACCCTTTGGCCTCTTCGCGGCGTACATCCCCGTCATCGTGATATCGCTCGCCATGCCACCATCACCATATCGTCGCCTACTCTTTATTCCCCTCTTGTGCCTTTCCTGGAGATTCTTTTTGCGGGGTGACGGCTATCTCTGCTGCGCCTTCTGGTTTATATGGCTTCTCAACGCATCGGACTACATTCTTCTCACCGACGTCCAACGCGAGCTGAGGAAGATACCTGCTACCCAAGCGGATTCCGCTGGAGGTTGCGAGAGAATCGAGGACGCTCCCTTTGCGCGACGCCTGCGATGGGCGCTCGACCTGTTCTTGAGTCCTCGTGGCGTGGGCTGGACACACTCACCGAAGCGGTATCTCCCTTCCCCGGCGAACATCATCTCGACGCGCCTCTTCCTCCGCCGGCGCCTGCGCACGCTCGTGCGTGCGGTGCTGCTGCTAGACATGTTAAACTTGTACGTCCGATGGAACCCAGCATTCCGGACGAGTTTACGAACGGTCGGATGGCTGGAGCTATACGCCGTATCAGCGGTGTGCCCATTGACAGCGTATGCGATTTTGGAGATACCGCACTGTCTTCTCAGCCTTGCGGCTGTAACAACGAGACTATCGGCTCCCGAAGATTGGCCACCGCTCTTCGGCCGTGTCGGCGAGGCGACGAATGTACGCAATTTCTGGGGGTTAGTATTCGCGGGACTCTTTGGACGAATCCGACTGATTTTCTTGTTGTTCGCATTTAGAAGATGTTGGCACCAGCTGTTACGACGAGTGAGTTAAAAGGCAATACGGATCGAATTTCACTCACTCGCGTACGTTCCAGCCTCTGACCTCACACATACGGTGCCTGTCCCGGAGTCTGTGTCTGCCTGCCCAGTCCAGCGTTACCACGGCAATCGAGACTAGCGCTGCGTTCTTCATCTCTGGGACGGTACATCACCTCGGGGAAACAATCCTGTTACGCGGCCATGGGCGCAGCGGATCCCTCATTTTCTTCGGGATCCAACCACTGGCATTTGCGCTCGAAGGTCTGTTCGCTGAATTCAATCGGCGGACTCGCCTAGTGCACCCTGGAATCGCTCAGTTCCTCAGCTATGTCTGGGTAGCAACGTGGTTTGCGTGGGTTGTACCGTTCATGCAGGATCCGCTCATCGCGGCGGGAGAGACGTCGAATCGATACATTCGTGTCAGTTTTGTGCTGTGGGTATGGCGAGGGACGTGGGTGATCCCACCCGTAGACAGATAACACTATGGTGCGAATGATTCGCGCGTTGAAATTGCCTGAACCATGAACATTAGCTTTAGTTTTTTCTTGCGCAGGTGGCAGGGAGGAGTTGTTTATCCAGCTGGACAGAACGGAACGTTACCGACAGGCTTGTGCAACTTGTCCCGAAGCTGCAGTTCTAGCCACTATTGAGCCGCTACCGGGCACTACTTGTATGCCGAGCTTGCCACCGAGACTGTACGAAGAACTGAAGCGCGAGGGACAGCTGGATGATACGGATTCCCTTGAGCAACCACGTTGAAACATTGTCGACCTGGCGAAAACAGTCAATGGGTTTGGAGCAGAAAGAGACGTGACCAAGACGTGACCGTTTGGTCACTGATTCAAGGGGGAATCAACGATAAAACTTTGACACCAGGTCGAATTAGGGTGGTAAATGGGGTGGGAAATCGATATCAAAGGGTTTCAAGTTCATCCGAGCTATGGTTGTCGAGATAGGTGACTTTTGATGGGAAAAGTGAATATTTCTTTCAATTTTTTTTTTCCATTTTCCCCCAAACGTACGCATTCAAGGGAACATTTTCGGCCAAAAAAAGTGGCTGGACCCCCCTCCCCCCCACCGTGGGAAAGTCTTTTGAAAAGCCCCAAGAAAAATCTGAAAAAATCTAAACGCGATTGCCAGCCATCATATTAAGCATAATTCGACCTGATGTCAGAAATTTCAAAGTTGATTCCCCCTTGCACTGATTCAGCAAAGGCAGTGCCGGATCAAATGGCCCGATCCCCGTCTTCCCTCGCCACCGCGGACGATTTCTTTCGAGCCTTTGCTTCGCGTTTCTTGCCTTCTGGTATGGGTCTGAGTATTATTCTTTGGAAGAGGCAACCTTGAAAACTCTTCTGTTTGTATTTCTACCCGCCCAGGCTTTCTGGACCCAATCTGGACCTCTGCTTGCTGAGCCTCGGACTCGCGACGTGCCAACGAAGAACTTTGCCAGAATATGCGGCGATTCGGGATTTGGGCATCCATCTCTCTGGGGATTATGGCTGTCGGAGTGTCTCTGACCGTTTCTTCTGACCCAAAAATCATCACATCAGCGGGTACATCTGACGTGTTTCCGAAACGTCGTCCGCCATACCTTTCAAGCCTCAAGGGCAAAATTCCGCGATATTGTGGCTTGCGGAACAACCTGAATCCCGCGGCTCAACGATTCACTCAAAATTGTTGGCTGCATTGCTTTCCGCCCTAGTTTCTCAAGATGACGATCGTACACAGATGACAGAAAACCTGCTCCAATATTGAACACGCGCTCGAAAACGGACCATGAAATGACTGGCGGCGTTCCGACAGGCTGAATCCGACTTCCCCAACATACCCTTTTGTAATGCAATTGTATGCAAGGCGAATCAAGGCGACATCTACAAAGTCTCACCTCTCGGAATCAAGTTAAAACATGCACTCAGGCTGCTCCCGACATCTTATCAATCAGCGCCGATTTATGATGGAGGCGGGCTCCCACCTCTTGCAAATCGAGCCCCTGCTGCAATTGAAGGGGTGCGTGCATGCTCCATCTGTGTTGACCACGAACTCTCGCCAACCTAGGCTCCTCCGTCCCGGAAGCCGTGCTCGCCGACGGGAAGTACACCCCCCTGCGACGGTCCACGGAGCCTCGACGACGACGCCAGCAAGGCGCTGATTGCCAGAAGCGTCGAAGTTGTCGTAGGCGACCTCTGGGACAAGGAATCACTCAAGAAAGCCGTCAAGGGAAGCGACGCCGTGTTTGGGGAGAGCGGATTCATTCGGTAAAAATAATTTCAGAGCTGAGCGGTCGTTTGTCAGAATACGAACTTCCGGGCGCCGGATGTCATCCCGCTGACCCTCCGGGGAAGGGAGAAATTACGCAGGGGAACGATGCCGCGAAGGAAGTCGGCGTGAAGTTTTTCATCTGGAGGTATGCATTTAATCTCCCCTCAAAATTCTACTCACCGTCTCAAATTATACTTGCAGCTCTCTCCCCAGATCTGCAAAAGAGTCAAACGGCATATACAAGCACGCCTACCATGTCTACAGTATGTTGAATGTTCTCTTCCCTCCCCCCTCTCTATTCTCACTGACAATTTGCTTTGTACTATAGACAAGGGCGTGATCGAGGACTATCTTGAAGCCTCAGGTGTGCCGTACGCTGTATTTCTCACCGCCTGGTTCCCCAAAAATCTGTGGAGGTGCGTCGTTCAATAATACACTCCATCTTCAGCTGGAACGCTCATGCGCATCCTCTTCGTAGAATAGGCTCTCTCTCCAAGACCGGCACAAGGTATTCCATCGCGATCCCGAAATGCGGGGCGGAGGACACGCAGACCTTGACCTGGTTCGCACACGACCTCGGGGCCTCCGATCAAGGGGGTGCTGGGCAAATCCTACCCAGTCATCAGCGCGCGCTTCAAGTACCCCGAAGGGCCGAATTCGCAGCAGCTATTGCCGCCGGTGCGTTTCAATCTCAATTCAAGGATCAAATTCCATGGGAAATCTTCAGCGATTAGCAATGAAGTGACGTGGTATCTTCTTTCAGTCACCTTAGAGACTAGGGTAACGGCGCTGGAACCTGCTGGAACCAAACCGGAACACCGCATTCGACATGCATCACAAATTGATCTCATGAATCTCCTCCGCGTGACAAAGGCGGCGTCCCGTGTGCGAGCGGCATTACTAATCCTTTGCTCATTCCAGCTGACGACGATGGCGCCCACCGACTATAAGAACTCCTGTTTGTCTCAATCTCATCCTCACAACCTCATCCATCCCACTTCCAAATCAAACACATCATCATGCCTACTATCGCAATCTTTGGTGCCACAGGAACCCAGGGTGCGTGGATTCGTCTTGTGCTCTTTGCGCCATTGACGAGAGCGTTGCACTAATGCAGGCTCCTCCGTCCTTGAGGCCGTACTCGCGGACGGGAAATATACTCCCCGCGCCGTCTCGCGAAGCCTTGACACTGACGCAAGCAAGGCGCTCATCGCAAGGGGTGTTGAAGTCGTTGTCGGTGATCTATGGGACAAGGAATCAGTCAAGAAGGCTATCCAGGGCAGCGAAGCCGTTTTCGGGGTGCGTGAATTTTTCGTTCATCAAATAGCGTCAGCGCTGAGGAACCCGTTGACAGACCACGAACTTTTGGGCGCCCGATGTCTTCCCTGCTGATCCTCAAGGAAAAGGAGAAATCACACAGGGGAAGAACCTTGTCGATGCAGCGAAGGAGGTCGGCGTAAAATTCTTCATTTGGAGGTACCGTTCATCTGCCCGCATCGATTCCCCGTCTCATTTTTTTTGCTCAGTTCTCTACCCAACGCGACGAAGGAGTCCAACGGTTTGTACAAACATGTCTATCATGTTGACAGTACGTGCACTTTCGGCCTCTTTTTGATCGTAGTACTCATTCGTACATAGACAAAGCTATAATTGAGGACTACCTGAGAGAGTCCGGTGTCCCGTACGCCGTGCTTCTCACCGGCTGGTTCCTCGAGAACTTGTGGAAGTACGTCGATCCCTCATTTCCCCCCTCCAAACCACGGAATTGATCCTTCGCGAACGCAGACTTGGCTCTTTAACAAAGACCGACACAGGGTATACGATCCCTATCGCGAAATACGGTCCTGAAGACGAACAAGCGGCCACATGGGTTGCACACGACCTCGGCCGGGCTGCAGTCGCGCTCCTGACCCACTACCCCGACGCCAGCAAGGGCGTGTTGGGCAAGTCCTACCCCGTCATAAGTGCACGCTTCACCTACCCGGAGCTCGCAGCAAAGATTGCTTCCGGTACGTCTCCTCTCATTTCTTCGTAGTTATTCGGCGGCCTGACTAACTGTACTTGAATAATCAGCTATCAAGAAAGAAGTAACTTTCTCGCCTGTGCCTTCCTTCGGAATGGCCGAGCTCGACGAGATGGTACGCTTTCACTCCCGCATGCTGTTGATCAAACTGATTCGTCCCTCAGTTCCTCTTCCAAGCGAAAATCGGTATGTACACCAGCACACCGACACCCAACCCGGATCTCGTCGCGCTCGGCGTCAAATTCGTCACGCTTGAGGAGTACATCCAGAAGGAAATTGTGCCCCGCTTCGCCTGAAATGGATCTTAGTGTGTAATGGTATTCGCCCGGTATTGTACATTTAAGAGATGAGCGAACGCTGTTGAGCAACTGCGCGACTGCGAATTATTCAGTCTGCGGTGAAATACTGAAATACTTGTCGTAATCTTTGTGCTCAGCGCCGCGTAAAATAGGGGTCCCAGAGGGCGGACCGATTGATCCGGCACTGCATCTGCCAAATAGCGGCAACCTTACTATTTTCTTACCCAAACCCTCCCAAACCGCCATGAAGCAAGTGACGATCTATGGAGAATATGAAGACCGTAAACGGGCGAGGAACCTTTGGCTTGCACTCATGAGTCTCCGCCACTTGCAGAATCTGGAATCCTGGACCGGTTCTTGCCGACCGAATCACTTCGAAGCAATTTTATTCCTGGGCCATTCACCCGCCCCAACCAGACCGCTGAGCTGGGATATGTGGCAACAAAACTTCCAACACATTCCCCCGAAACCGCATGTATCTCTCGGCAGGGGGAGGTCAGCACGGCTTTTCTTATTCTGGCACAAATTCAATGCTCCCTCGCGCCCGAAGATCCGACTCACCCACTTGGTGTCGGTCGCTATATCTACCAGACCTGCGACCGGAAAATCCATGTACTCGGGTAGTCGACTGGGACGAAGGTGCCACAAGATCGCTACATACATGAGCCAATTGTTCTAGCCACGAAACGATTCTAGCCACGAAACGATTCACGTACTCGGAAGAAGATCAACTCCTGCGGGTAAACTTGTTTTCAGTGCCCTGATTTTATCCTTCCGTGATGGCAGTCTGTGAGTGTCTTTTTTCCGTTGGTCTCGACGGTTAGATGCGATCTAGCTTTGTAGGCACAGTGGCCATTGGCTTTATTCTTTGCTTCCCACGAAGGACCTGCCCGAGAAGAGCCTATCGCACCATCCAACAATGAACAAGAACAAAGAAGGCAGCCGTGGCATGGGAACTCTCAGACTGATCATCTTGTCGTTGTATCTGGTCTCGCAGGGGAAGTTCTGATTCTTCGCAGATGGTTGATATATATAAGCACAACACATCGCAGATGCTGGCCTCTCCCTGCCTCTTCCCCATGGCCAAATCCACCTTGTCCCCCGCCAGTGCGCTAATCCACACAGGCGCTCGCAGCGTATCGTTCGACTGCCCGAAGACTGACCAGGACGGAGCATCTTTGACGGGTCAAGGGCTCAACACAGGCGTCAACTCCAACGGCAATGGCTCCAGCAGCCAAACA
The DNA here is from genome assembly GCA_029203975.1 of Mycena vitilis. Taxonomy (NCBI): domain Eukaryota; kingdom Fungi; phylum Basidiomycota; class Agaricomycetes; order Agaricales; family Mycenaceae; genus Mycena; species Mycena vitilis. The sequence goes on from JARGYF010000103.1 coordinate 58,413, forward strand.
GATTTCACTTGCACGTACAGGGACGGGGCAGGGACGTGTATTTATGACGAGGTGCGCTTCATTGAATGAATCAACGTGAAGGGCTGGACAACACAGTATTCAGAATGGGGTACTTCAATCCGGTTCATCTGCATGTCCCGACGGTTCCCCAGCAACGAGTTCAACGTGAGACCTGAGTCTCTTGTCAGTTCAGCGCACTAATTATTCTCCGTTAGTTCCTCGACGCAGGTCGTTACTGAGACTCAGGTAGTAACGAAGACACCTCCCCCTCCTTCGTCAAGTTTCGAGCCACCTCCTACATCATCGACTTCCTCCTCGGAAACATCTCCCCCTGCGTTGCATTCGACCTCGAGCGCATCCCCCACTTCATTGCCTTCAAGGTCGGACACCTCGGCCGCGGGATCGACATCCGCATTTTCCTCCAGGCCCATTTCTCCGAGCCCATCCAGTACGGGTGTTTCCATCCCGACAAGTTCTACGTCGATTGCCAATACCGGCCTGCCCATTGCGGGGGGCTCGAAGTACGTTCCATATCTCTTCGCGATGCTCACCTCAAGAATGCCCCGTAGGAAATCTCTTACTGAGGGAGCTATCGCTGGAATCGTGCTTGGCGCACTTGCGCTACTTGTCTTGGTCACCCTTATTTTCGTCTGTCAAACCCGCCGCAAGAGGAGACGATCTGCGCTTGAAGAGCTTCAGCCCGAGTCGTATTTCATTAATCCAGCCTCGAGCACCCGACCACAGCCATTAAATGGACTCAAATCCGCTGTAACCTCGCCTTCCGATCGTACGGTTGACTCAGACTTGGCACAGAGTCGCCAGGAATACCTCACGACGCAGCTGCGCGAGGTTCAGAAACGATTGGAGGCTCTACAGAGTAGTGCTGGAAACAGCACCCATTTGGAAGAGGCGATGGAGGAGAATGAGGTGCTCAGAGCGCGAATCCGAATGCTGGAAGCCGAGATGCAGTCTCAATGGGGACGTGGCTTATCAGACTCACCGCCTGCATATTTGGATTGATGTCGGTTGAAATTTACTTCTACATCTATTTCCCAAGTTTTCATATTACAAAAGTGGACTGACTCTACCACAGATCATCGCTGCCAATTTGGGGACCATCACGGAGGAAATTGTATCATGGAGAAGTTCAAGCGAAGTCTTAGACTTATCCAGTTGAATTTCCTCCTAACTCGAAACCCTGTTGATTCGCAGAGGCAATCGAATCATTAGTAGTGAAGACGTCAGTCAAATCTCCAGGTCATACACTGCCATTCATGAGGCCTGAGGTGAGATCGCTTCCTCCGTCTTTCATCTGGAAGAAACCAAGAAGAAAATTCCGTGTCCTTCCGAATCCATTGATCTTGGTCCCTTTTGACTGAGTACTTGGTGGAAATCGAGTTTGGCGACCTGGTGGGTCCTGCGAGTGTACAGGTAGTGTTTTCTGGTTTCTTTTTGCGAGTAAATTATAACACAGTGGAAAGCCCGGGCCGGTCCCAACAGCGGACACGACACGTCAATACGAGTAAATACAAATGCACAGCCTTTCGCCTTGCCTCTCACCACGATCATCGCTCACCAGAAAATGCATTCCGCGCTGCGAATTCCCGAAGTTGTCCTCATGATCTGCGAGCAAATATGCCCAGACGATCGTCGGAAACTCCCCGAGGACGTTGCCGGTGATCTTGCCGCTCTAGCCCGAACCTCCGAAATTTTCCAAGATGTCGCTCTCGACGCGCTTTGGGCGTTCCAGGACACCTTTGCGCACATATTGGGGTGCATGCCGAGGGATCTGTGGACTTCCGAATTTGACTCAGACACTGTTCACCGTGTGGTGAGGATTCGGATCTGGTTTGGGCATACATACGCACATTGACGAAAATAAAACATTTCTAGCGCCTCCGTCGACCTATCACACTGGCGGACTGGGAAAGGCCTCTGCTCTATATGAATCGAGTAAAAACACTCAGTTGCGAAAGCCTTGATGCGGTGCCTGATCCCCAAGTTTTCGACACCGTAACCCTGTGCCTCCCGACGGAGCACTTCTTCCCCAATATGGACGAGCTGGTCTGGTCCGTTCCAGATATAACTTGCTTCCTGTTCATTCGGCGTCTCCTTGTGCCCGGAATAACCAGTATCGAGATCGACTTTCCGTCCCTTCCTTCAATTGTGCATCTGAACCGTTCCCTCCCCAATCCACATCTGCACTTCTCCCTAATTTCGACCCTCCCGCTGATATGCCCGCGCCTCGAGGATGCAACCCTCTTCTTCGACAGAACTCGCACACTCTCTTCCGCGACGCACCACCAGCTACAGGAAGGCATTTCTCAGTTCGTCAAAGGCCTAAAATCCCTAAATTCGCTCCACGTCGCCGATCTTAACCAGAACGCACTTGAACACCTCGCCTCGCTCACGACGTTGACGTCTCTAACCATGGAACACCTACCTGCCCTAACGTGTTTCCCCTCGCCGTCGGATTCACGAATGTTTCCACACCTCTCTACCATTGAGGCGTGGACGCCCAGCGTCAGGGACGCGATCGCGTTCACCCAGTCCCTATCGTATAGCCCACTTGCCTGGCTCGGTGTCACAATAACCGGGCACACTCGTCTGGACGACCTCTCCCTCCTATACAGCACTATCGCCAAAACTCATAACCCGACGCTGCTGGAAATACTGCATATCGGTACAGCCACAGACATCGAGCCGATCACAGGCTTGCCTGCAGAAGTGCTGGTCGAAAGTGCTGTGTTGACACAATTCCTTCACTTCCGGAACCTGGAACGCCTGTGGCTCGATGCACCGTTCGATCTCGACGACGGTATCATGCTAGACATGGCTCGCGCGTGGCCCCATATCCGCGTTATCAATTTCTTCGCCGCGACCATGACGCGTATCCCCCCGCGCACCACGTTGCTCAGCCTGTATTCCTTCGCCAAACACTGCCCAAAACTTGAATCACTCACCATCCTATTGGACGGGACCAAAATACCGCCAGAAGCCAACTCTCCGCATTCCGTTGCACAAAACACCTTCACTCTCCTCATCATAGGCTACTCTCCCATTCGCGCGCCCAACCAAGTCGCCCGTTTTATTTCAAGGATTTTCCCCGGGATAACTGCCGTCCGATCCACTCATCACGAAGAGGGGCCGAACATCGCACTGTATGATCAGCGTTGGAGAGACGTTCACAATTTTATCACAAACGGAACCTAAGCCGCAGCACTTCCGACGGCCGCGGCCGCGGCGGTTTGTTCTCTCCTTCTTTTGGAGACACCTTTCTGATTGCGCTGTGAACATTCAGGAAGCCAGTGCTCGTTCCGGACCAGGAACAAGCTCGTGCACTGTCACCGCTGTGTCGAAAATAGCTTGCCTGATATGTGCGCCTCGAAATGGGTTTATTCGACGTGCTTCACCGTGATATATGCGCCTCACCTGCAACCCCTCCGTGTGTCCGTCTCCTCGTGCCATCTTATCTGTCTCCGTGAATCAGATCCATCGCGGACTTTCGATCCACGATCCGTCGTGGCGTACAGCGATAAGTAAACGACTTGATCACCGCGTCTTACCACACTATGTACCTTCCTCCAGGCTGAGGCTCCACCTCATTCAGAATTCCTACCCGGGTTGCGGGGAATACGCATTCGGTCTGGCATTCATCTTCGCATATTCCGCGAACACTCATTCCGCCACACGGGGTTCGTTCATTGCCGCGCCGTGCGCGCGCCACGATCATCCCGACGCGGCGACACCGCGTCTCAGCAGGTCTCAGCATTGAACAAAATAAGCGCTGACGTTTCGATATTCGGTCAGCGACCACTCATCGTATGTTTTACTCCATCAGGTTTTATTGATTCCCAAAAGAGACACCCCGGGTCCCGTCCGCAATGCAAATATCGGGCCACGGGCACGGCATTTCGTTAGAAGAGGTCACCCCAGAAAATGCGCCGAGCCTTGTGTTCTTCAACTGCTTCTCATTTCGTCTCACGCTGGAGATTCTCCCAGATCATTGTCGTTCATGCCGTACATTTCACTCCAAATGGGGGTCCTTTTGACTTCTTAGATCTGTTACGGAACGCGGCAACACAAGGCTGCACACTCTATTTGCACGTTCTCTTCCTTCCCCTCCACCACCATGCGTTCCCTCGACGTCGACCCCATCGCTGCTGCGCTCACCCCGCCAGAGGGCGAAACCCCTGAAGAACGACATAATCGGATACTGAGAGAGCGGGCGGCGAAGAAGGTGTCGGATGAAATCGATGACCGACTGAATCGCGAGCGGGCGGAGGTGAAGAGGCAGCCCAAGCCCGTGAAGATTCTTCTCCTTGGTGCGTCGCGCCATCGTCCGTGATAGTCATCCCCGATCTAATTGTCCGCCTCCAAGGCCAAAGTGAATCAGGTATGCAACCACTACCTGGCCGTTCGCATTCAGCTGACGCCGTGAAGGGAAATCGACAACACTTAAGAGTGCGCCCATTCGTTGCGTCCCCCGACTTGGACAGCGCGCTAACGGTCGACAGATTTCCAATTGATGTGCGAGCCCAAGGTGCGCTTGCCGTCGAGTATAAATCGCCGCTGTCTGACTGACTATGCTACAGGCATTTCGGGCGGAGCGGGCATCGTGGCGTGCCATAATCCAGCTCAACGTTATTCGCTCCGTGCGCATAATCCTAGATGCACTAGGGCCGACATCCAGCCCCGCCGACCAAACGAGTCCGCGCTCGAGTTGCTCGAGCTACTCCTCTCGCGACTCTCTCCGTCCAGATGCGGATCTCCTGGGTATACGCATGCGTCTCCTGCGTCTGGTCGAAATCGGAGATGATCTCGCAGGTCGGCTGGGCACGCCAAATGATCCGCCCGTCGCCCCACAAGGCCCCACCACATCCCCATTATTCAAACGGCGCGCAGGCAAAGAGATTGCGCTGAATTCTACTGTCGCGTGGAAGAGCACATTTATGCGTGACGATGCGACGCGCGGGAGCGTCGAGACGCAAGACCTCGTTGACTGGGAGAACCCAAGTGACCCGGGGGTGGTTTTGTATGAGCGTGCAGATGATCTACGCCGTCTCTGGGCACATCCCACTGTGCATGCCGTCCTGGAGCGGCAGGGGATTCGATTGCAAGAATCACCAGGATTGTGCGTCAATTCTCCATTTACCAAGTGGACTGAGGCCAATTTTTATCAGTTTTTTGGACGAGTTAGATGTCGTTACCTCGCAGAGATATGTTCCGACAGATGGTATGCATCTCCTTCGCCTCGTAACACTCTGCTGATTCGAATAGACCATATTCTCCGGGCTCGGCTGAAGACCTTGGTACGTTGACTCCCAAAGGTAGCATGGAATAAATGACTGATTGATTTCAGGGTGTCGCAGAGCACCGCATGTGGCTTACAGACCCCAGTAAGTTTTGTCTGACCCCGAGACGAGCTCTCCTCAACATACCTAGGCGGTGGAATAACGCGGGAATTCCGTATCTTCGATGTTGGTGGGCAACGCGCGCACAGAGGTAACAATTATTTTATGGCGACGAACATCGCTGACCGAATGCTCAGCGAAGTGGGTCCCGTATTTCGACGACATGAGCTGCATCATCTTTTTAGCTCCGATTTCTGCGTTTGATCAGAAGCTGGAAGAGGAGCCCACAGTGAACCGTTTGGTGAGTTCTCCGCGTTAACAGGTGTACGGTCCCGACTCATTCATCACTCAGGCTGATTCGGTCGAACTCTGGACGCGCATATGCACGAACAAAATATTAGAGAGAACAACTCTAATTGTCTTCCTCAATAAAGTCGATATCCTGCAGGCCAAGCTCGCCTCCGGCATTCGGTTCGCCGATTATGTCGGCAGCTATGGGCGACGTCCAAATGATTTTGACAGCGCATCTCGATGTACGTGAAAGACTCCCTTTTTTTTCTTGGATCGAAGTTGAAGCGTCCCAGATATGCAAAAACAGTTCGGTACGTTGCTGTTGCCTACATCTGTTGCTAATCTGATGTTGCGCGCGGGCTGCAGGCGCTCTTTTAAAGGAGCAGTCCCCGCTTCCCCGACCCTTCTATTGTCATCTAACCAATGCCGTCGTGAGTTTTATTCGTCCCGCCTGCTGCATACGTTAACCACCCGTCCCCACACAGGACGCCAAAGCGACTAGATTCGTCCTCGCGGGCAGTGCGTACTTCTTTCTCCCAGTCTGATCAGAGATGTGCTGATTCAATTCTAATAGTCAAGGATACGCTGATGCGGTCCTACCTCCGATCCTCCGCGCTTATTTAGATGCTTCTATTCCGGAGTGCGTCGTGAGGCAAGCCGGCATCCTCCGCCCAAAATATACAGGACTTTGCGGCCAGGATGTCTGTCTCTGGATGATCAGGATGGGTGGAGTCGGAATTCACCTAATGCGAGCCAGCGCTCTGCCGCACTAGGTCGGGGATGTTAAAGCCGCCGTCCGTGGCACAACTGTGGGTGTGGGCTTGGTAGATACATGACCTTTTCGTGTAATGATTGTACGCTGAATCTACTTCTTGGACGCGGGGGAAAAACTGCCATTATTACCGACCCATTTAACAACTCCGGACACTCAGTCCCGGCCTATGCTTTCAATTCCCCCAGAGCTCATCGCCGCTATCTTGGATGATGTCGGTCTCATATCGTATCAATATTATCATTTCCTGTCCGCCGTTTGCATACATACTGTGTCTCCTGTGATTCATGACATGCAATACATTCAAACCGTTCTTCTGAAGGCTGCTACTTCTGCGGCTAGGGTTCAATCAACAGTCTCCCCAAGGGCAGGCCGGTTGTTAGAACCATTTCCTCCTCTGCTGCGCCTACCGAATCCTCCCACCGCTCCCCTGCATCAGAATCCTCCAAATCCTCCTCATCTTCCTCTTCCACCGCCTGCGCAGCCGCAGCCGCAGCCGCTTGCTCCACCCGGACCAGAAAATTGTTCTTCTCCTTCGCAAGGCGCGTGATTCCAGTCCACACCGCCTGCGCGAGCTGCGGGTCCACGCCGCCCGCGTCGCACGCTTTGAGAAACTTCAAGGGCGAGCGGTGAAATACATTGTCGTCGCGCACGAGGTTCGTCCATACGGCCTCGTCGCAAAGATGTGCTGCGGCGCGGAGACGCTGGATGTGCTTGCAGAGGGTTTTGTGCGGAAGAGTGGGTGCGGCCCACGCGGATTCAAGACACTAAGTAGGGTCAATGAATCGGTGGACACCGAAATATGACTGAAGCCCGCACCTGACGGGTACAGAACCGAACTATTCCGCACCGAGAGCAAACAGAAGAGCGTCCGAGCACGGGGGTCATGCACTCGATGTGTTGACACTAAGGTAAACTATCAGCCATAAAGTCCTGACGAAATGTATGAAAGGGTCGCGCCTGGTTGCGATTGCGAATCTCCACCATCCGGTCAAAGGCGCCGATGAAATGCGATTGCGGAGTCATGTTGAGCATCACCTCGGCGTCGCTCCGCTCGATAAACGTGCCATCCGGCGCGACGAGCTTGCTCATGTCGCGCACCATATGGAACCACCGTCGGCAGTCGTCCTCTATCTGCCCGCGCAGACTCAAAAGGATCGGGTCAATGCGCCCTGCGATCGCGGCCATCTCCGGATACAATCCCGCGGTAATTTTGATTATTGCGGTTGCTTCGACCTGGGATAGCTCGAGGAAAAGGCCCTGCGCGCATGCCAGGATGGGCGAGATGAAGTCGTGCATGAGAACTGCCTGTGGCGCGCGTGGGTCGTAAACATCAAGCGCGCGGCGCATGTGCCGGGTGGCGAGGAGGAAGACGCCGGGGCATTGGAAAAGGATCGCAGCAAATGGGTCCCAGAAACGGGCGAGGGCACCGATCAGCGCGAAGACGCTGTGACCGCCAGGGATCGTACTAGCCCATTGGACAAGTGCGCACAGGACCGCGTGCTCCGCGCCAGGGTAGGGAATAATGTCGGTGATACTGCTGGGCCAGGGTTGCGCCTCTGGAGCGACATTTGCCTTGGGTTTGCGGAATTTGCCTGGACCGAGGCGCAGGAAGTACTGCATGATCGTCGTGCAGATGATAAAGAGGACCATTTCCAGTACTTCCGTGTGCGGGCGACAAACCGGACGGTGAAAGATCCGGATCGCTGGTTTGCAGTGGCAAGTTTCGAGCCGCTCCCGAATCGCAGTGTGCTCCTCGTCCGAGCGGTTGATGGTGCAGAGGAAGGTCATGGCAGCTCGGAGAATTTCGCCCTGACGAGAATCATCTTCGGGCTTCTTTTTTGAGAGAACTTTGTCGAGAATGCCTCTGAGACTGAGGACACAGCAGGCATCTTCGTGGAGAGGGTTCAGTAATGTGAAGATCAGAAGTGCGCGCTCCTGCTTTGTAGCTCGCTGTGTCCCGGGATTTGTGGGTGGCATCTGCGGGATAGACGGTGGTGGCACACGGGTGGCGTCTAGAGATTGTACTCGTCGGTGAGAGAGTCAGCAAAGAACAAAGCAGCAAAGAACAAGGAAGGCGACAAAGAGGAACAAAGGGAAGGGCAATCAATCAACAATTGTTCGCGGATCGGCCGGCGCGGTGCTATTGTGGCATCCTCCCGGAATGTACCGAAATAATGTTCCTTCCTCTCCCGAGGCCCCCAATCCGTGCCGGTGAAGTACGACGCAAACAAGCGTCTCATAGAATTATAGAAGGGGCGTGCAGGTGGAGGTGCAACGATAACCCTGTAATGAGAATTGGTCTGCGCGCCTGTTCAAAAAATCATTGATGTGTCGCCGCTGGGCAAAGTCGGAAAACCTCTGGAGGCAAAGCACTGAAGAATACAGAGCTTGTAAGTTTCCAACGGCGCCGGGCGTGAGACGAAGAGAAAATTTGTCTCAGAACGCAGTGCGCACTCGGGCCCAACTCGGGCCCTCTCTTCTTTCGAGTCGTTGTGGTACTGGACCTCTTGATCGAGGAGGTATCTTGGGTGGTAGAACTATCCCTTTGGCTTTCCGTATACCACGCAGCGGGAAAGAATCATGAAATGACTTGTGTACAGATGAGGAATGTGAGTAATATCCGCGACCCCTTGATACCCTGAAAAAAACGGCAACTAAAGAATGACACTCAGCAGATATAACAAGAGGAGGGAAATTCGCCGCACCTAACCCCCTGACATTATTTCTCCCTTTCCGTTTCTCTGCCACATGGCACTCCTGCCTCCACATCCTTCCACGACCTCGAATCTCCCTTTGATCCTCCAAGAGCAATAATAGGGGCGCGAGAGTTTCTGGCACGACACCACAGCAGCACAGCGGTGTCGAGTACTCCGTAGACCAGACAGCTGAAGCCGAAAGTGACTTTCACCGCACTGAGCATAGTGAAATCGATGCCAGCGAGCCTCAGGAGCGCCACGAGAATGAGGAGGGATGTCAACGCCGTGGCGAGGATTTCAGCTAGAAGAGTCGCTGCCGCTGCCCAGCGAGTGGGGACATGTGCGGTGGCAAGGATGGGAGATGGGAGGGCGAATGTGCCGTACGACATGGGGGTTTGGGAGAAAAAAGCTTGGAAGGGAGCGGCATCTTTAACCTAGGAGACGCCGACGCGGATCACGGAGGTTCTTGCCATCGGTTGTTCGGCACTCGCATAGGCATGGTCGTCGCAGCGACAACTGCCTTGTTAAGGTTCCTGGGCACACGAGGGGAAGGAACAACAAGGATTGGTTCGGGCTTTTTTGTTGTAAAAGAATTCTAGTCCTGGAGGCAGGCCGAGCCGCGGATGCGGGACTCGAATCCAAAATCGGGGGGTCTCATGTGAAAAGAGTAGGAAGCGATACAAAACTAGAAAGACCCCACCCACGCTTTAACCACGCCCTCGAGGTCGTTAACGATGACAAGGGGACCAGCGGAGTTCCCAAATGAACATTGAACGAATGTGTGCGAGCGCTTGATGCGAGCCATACGTGGAGGCTGATTGGTTTTGCTCGAGGAAGGCGCGACGAGCATGAGTTTCAGGACAAGTACAGGCCTGGATGTGGCACAAAGTTCGAGAATCATTTGTTCCAACTCGAGGGGAAGCACTGGATACGACAATTCAGCCATGGTGGAGGAAGAGAAAGTAGCACAGCATTGATCAGCAGGACCAAGCTGGTACAAGCCCATCAGCACAGCAATGTGCTCTTGTCTTCGCCCGTCGTGTGACTCATGTCGGCCCCAGTAAGAAGATTCGAAGCCTTCGAGACCTTAAATCACCTACTGGGCGCTTGGGGCCTTCCCTCTTTTGCTGTCAGAGGCTAAAATGCGCTCCGAAACAAATCTCAACGTCTACAACTCGGAGGCTCTCCGAGTCAATCTGGTCCGACTCAATCATCCAATTGCGCTGCGCTGCCTTCAAGTTAAGGACTACCTGAAACATCTTCACGGATGTTTTGCGTTTGAGAATACTCTTGGTGAGCAGCTTATTGGCGAAATACTTACTCCCTGGTAGACAAAACCAGGACGCAACTGGGATAAACACCAAAACCAATCGAGATTCGATTATACCTTTTAACAACACGGTAAACCCAATGCAAGGAACGACGGCTCGAGGAGCTTGTAATCTAGAAGAACACCCAGGAAACTCCGGCGAGCGTGGTATCTCCAGGGTTCTTGTCCAACGCCGAGAAAGCGCTGGCGCTGAGCGCGATGTCCTGCGTTCCGGCGCCTGCGTCATAGGTGCCGGTGAAGACCGCGGTAGTGTTGAAGCTAGGCCCTGAATGCCCCAAGATTTAGCATGGATCAATGTTGCCGATGGAGATTTCGCACCTGTGATGGCGATCTGCTCGTTGCAGCACACATGGGTGCCGACAAGGTCGCTCGGGATGGCGATACCGAAGGGGCCGTTCTGGGGGCCACAGGGACAGAGAGTGACGCCGTCCGTCAACCCGAGGTGGGCTAAACATTGGCTGCGTCAGCATTGCTACACACCAATAGAGGCAGCGAGCAGACATACCTGTACCGGTGAAGGCGCTCGCAGTGCCAACGAACATGGCGGCGGAGACAATGGCGAGGAGAGATTTGGTGAAGAACATTGTTTTCTAGGTAGCAGCTGAGAGATGAACTGACTTTTAGGGTGGATTGAGCCGCTATTTATGTGGTTCACGAACGTGCAGTAGCATATGGAGAAGCTGGGGGCGCTCGATACGCGAAAAGCGGCGTACCATGAAACCCGGCATGGCCAGGTAAGCGGCAGTACTCAAATATCAGACACGAATGACAGGCTAGGAACCCGTCTTTGGTAAAGTATTTGAATGCTAGATGCCGTAGTCTGAGGCTGAGGCGACGGGGAGGATTTCATTAGTAAATTCGGGCGGCGAAGTAAATTCCCGAATGCATTGACGCGCGTCGAGGAGTCGCTCCTCGCTTCCCCCCTTGGGGCAGAATGGAAGTCTGGGTCAAAGCCCAGGATTATCGAGGAAACAAATCCACACTAGCCAATCACCCATGAGCTGTGATTTTAAAAGAAACACGCCCGTGCCACCAGATTCCGAAGGAACCGTTTCTTACAACGAGATGCGCCGTCCTATTCCTAGCGACGTTTCGCCGGCGGGCTGTTCATTCAAGTTCCCAAGCGAATATATTTCGGTTGCTAAAACAGCCTCCAGGATACGCCGTTCAATTGCTATTGGGAAATGAAAGATCGCACTCTCACCGAGCGTCGACGGCCACCTTTACCGCAAACACAACAAGCATCAGCGACGTTTCTCCGGTCAGTCATCGACCCTGTACGATAAGAATCACTCAGCCATTAAATTCGGTCAGACCGTCACGTACAGTCCCTATGGGAGCCGCTGCCCCGAGAATTGAATCCTACGTTAGTCAACAGAAATCCCTGCAGAGTCAGAAACGCAAGCGCTTGACGCATATGGGTGACGTTGCGGCGGGCAAGTGAGCGCTGCTCAGGTAAACCTCTAAGCGAATAAATTTCGGCCCGGGTCGAGGCTGTTGAGAAGCCATAACAGGAAACGCCGTTCGAGTGCCTGCTACGATTGACAGCCAGCTAATTGTTGAAGCTTGTGAACGTACATCAAGGTGCGGCGAAGTGAAAATTAACAGAGCGCCGGCGGATCTGGTACTGTGGACATGAATTAGGGACACAGGGAGGAGATGTAACATAGGATTGACATAGGATGTGTTAGGCAAGGTGAGAAACAAAATGGAGATCAACCCTGTGCGGCCCCGTCGGGCACTCTGCGGCGATACTTGGACGTCGAAGGAGTTTCCCATGTATGAATCGAAACACGCCGTTCGAGTGTCTACCGCACTCGATATAAACTTGCGCGGTGCAATCAAGGCCTCGGTCCCTGAGACAGGGCGTAGTTATTTATGTTCAACTTGCTCCCCGATGGTGAAGATGGGAAATTCGCTGATGTATGCGAAGTTTGGGTTCTGGAATGTCCGGAAAGCCCCTGTAACATGCGGCAAAGAAATCTGGCAGCACTCGAAGGAGATCCATAACGGAAATTGACTCAAGAACCGGGCTTGAGAGGACGAAAAACAAAAACACGGTTCTATACTTGTTCGAATACATAGACCCCAGAGAAATCGATTATACCAGACTCAATTTTGTTTCAAGAAAACTGCGGTATAAGCTGGCACGACGATATAGTCGCTTGAGCCTATCGTCACAGTCGTCTATCGCAAAACCATCAATCACGATTGCTTTGGATATAGAAAGGAGAGTCCGCACCTGCCACTTGGCGATGCCCGCCTCCCCTCCAAAGTGCCGCACAAAGTACGAGCCGAAAGGCAAGTTAGCGAGCGCGAACGTGATGGGTGTGTCAGGGTTCTTGTTCACGATGACAACGCTGAGCTTGCCGTTCTCCGTCGCGGCGTACACACCCTGTGTGTCCGGGTTTGGTGTAGCGAGGTTGACCTGTACGCTGTTGGCGCCGAAATGGACGCCGAACCTGCAGATGCACCGCCTCAACTTCAAACAGAGTCAAACGAGGAATTCTGCATACCCGCGGAACAGCCAGTACGCCAGCCCAACCGGACCAAGTTCGTCGGGCGTCGCCCAATACGTTGCGCTGTCCACCTTCTGCTGGCCAAAGATGCCTAGCATATCAACCGTGACGAGCCCGCCGGTAATGTCCGTGTCCGCGGTGGAGCTGAATTCAGTGATGGAGAGCTTCGTGCCGGGATAGTAGATGTCGATGAGCGTGCGGAAGCGCGGGATGAGGGAGATGATCGTAGGGTCCCACTGGTGGTTTTGCTGGGGAGGGACGCCAATCCATGATTCATCGACGTAGGTCTTGTCCTGTAGCCGAGGCGTCAGATTTCTGGTGGGTATTCAACAGCCGTAGGAACGCACCCAGAGCGAGCGTGTCATGCGCAGGCGGAGCGCTTTCGCGTCGTCGTCATTGGCACTGGTGTCCGCCGCGTAGTAGTAGTGGATGTCGAGGTAGTCGAGCAGGCGCTGGCCAGTGGAATTTTGTTGTGCGGCCATCTTCATCAAGAACCACGGGAGGAAGTCCATATTGTCGTGTGCGGCGTTGTCCGTGTAGCCGACCGAGCTTGTCCAGTCTGCAACCCGGATCAGAATAACACGAGGCGAAATGAAGAAGCAACGTACAGTACCACCACGCGCACGTCGATGGTGCCGCAACTTGCACGCCCGGAATCGCGTCCTTGGCCGCCGTTGCAAAGTCCAGCACTCGCTGCAATTCCTCGTCGTAGCTCATCAATCTGAGAGCCCCATAGATGAGCCCAAGGGCATAGGAACTAAGTGAACGCCACGCACACAGGGTGCATGTCCTGATGCGTGTTGCTCGCAATCTCGATCTCGTTGTCTATCGCGACGAGCGTTGGCTTATTAGCCAGCCCCTTGAGCCACGCCTTTGCCATAGTGCTGTTCCACGACGTGTAGGCGGTGGTGGGGTCCGGCACGGGCGTGACGTAGGAGCCGTTCGGGAAGAGGCCGTTGCCAGCGTTGGCGAGGAACGGGTCTGTCGCTGCTTGCACTGCAGGTACTTGTCAATAAAAGAATGAGAAGCTGATCGAATGGATGACTGACAAGGATACTCCGAAATAGGGTAGGAGTAAGAAGTCGCATCCTTGGAGACCCAGTCAAGCCTGTGAAACGTACGAGTAAGTATGAGAGGCACGCCAGAAGTCTATGGGAGAAGGGACGTACGCAGGTACCGTCAACAACGACTCCGACCCCGCCCCATTGACCCACCCAACCCAATCGTCCGCATCCGGCGGATCCGCAACGCGGTTCTCAAAGTACCAGTCGTTCCCCGCATTGGTAAACTGGCCAGCCGGGTTATACGCCGTCACAGCATTTCCGCCCCAGCGCGAAATTGTCACGCCGAGATCCTGGATGTACGAGGCGCTCGTGGGGAAGTTGACGCCATAGATGAGCGGCGAGATGGCGAAGGTGTTTTGTGGGACGAGGCTGTACGCATTAAGTTGTTAGCAAAAGAACCGGGGACTGGACACGAAATTGCATACCTGAGATATTGAACCGCGGGCAGGGTAAATTTGAAACTCGGAGTCCCGTCGTTGGCGACACCCGTGTTGATCAATAGTGTCCCCGCGACGAAGTTCTTCGACAGAGTGAGGTACGTGATGCTCTTTGCGGGCGTGCCGACAGGAACGTACGTGGTACTGTTGAGTATTTTCACGGCCTGCAGGATTCAGCAATGAGGGGACTTATCGCACAGACATTGGTTGACGTACCTGTCCATTGAGCGATATGTTGAAGGTGGAGAAATCGACGTCGCCCTGGGTTGTGACAGCGATGGTGTTTGCGGCAAGCGGTTCCGCCGAAATGAACAGCGGGGGAATGACAATGGACTCTACCACGACTATGTTGTCGATGTGGTAGACATCACCATTCCCGCCAGCCTGCCAGGTGATTCGATCCCACGTCCCGTTTCCCTACGACCAGACGGTAAAATAGTGTTCTGCAAGTGAAAGGAAAAAGAAAAACGCACCAACGCTGCTCCACTTCCCGGCAAGTTGCGGAAATCAATAAGGAGAGAGGTAAAAGCGCCGCCTGTGACGTTCGTGCTCAGCGAAGAGAGCAGAATATTCGGCGACGTGGTGCCATCAACAGATGAGGAGACGGTTATTGTCAGATCAGGTTGGTCCCCCTGGAGAATTAGGAATTAGGGCAGTCCAGGTGCCAAAACGCGTACGCACCGCGATATCGAATTTGAGGCCCTGATAGTCTGGAAATGTGCCTTCGAGTTTCACAGACAGAGCGCTGTACGCTGTTGAGTTTACGCTGATGCTACTGGATCCTTCAAATAAGTCTGTTGCGGCAAAGTCTATGGTGCTGCTCCAGCTCCAGTTCTCCCAGCCAGCGGCGAGCGCAGCATCTGAGTAGACCGTAATATCGTCGGCAAGGACCCAAGTCGCGAGCAACCCGAGCTGGAGCAGTAAAGAGCGCATACCGGGGGCACCACACACAGGGAGATAATGTCGATGGAAAACAGGCTCGCGCCTTAAGGTGCGTCGCCGGCAGAATCACGGCAAATATTGTGACGAGCTTCCGAGCTTCATCCATCTTTCCTGATTGAATTAGAGGATCGACCTCGGCGGCAGTTTGCGCATGACGGCCCCGATGACCGTCAATCGCGCTCGAGACCTAAGTCATTTGCACCCAGTCCGAGTAGAATCGATTTGCGTCGTGATCCAGAAGGCAGAAGCCCAAGCGCGGGCCCGAGAGACTCCGAGAGATTAGTGGTATGCTCTTCCTCTGAGCATTCGGATAAGCGTCGGCTGGCGTTCTGTGTCAGGTACGTGAATGGCGATCCTGTTGCGCAACTCGAGTCTCGGAGGGTCTTTGCGCCGAGGTTCCTAAACTTGAGGGCGAGAAGCCAAGGGGCAATACGGTGGTTCGCGCAATACGTGAGGTGGGGTAGAGTGGCAAGGTGGCCCAGCGACGCGTATGAAACCTGAGCGGCATCGACCGACGACGATGCAACGACGATGAGGCAAAGGAGAGGAAGAGAGTGACCGGCGCGCTGTGACTGATGACACGTGGTGATTGTCACCATGTGCACGGACCACCTCGCGTGCCCAACGCGTGCTTCAAATCTGCTTGCTTTTGTTTATATTTGGCATGTGCAAGGATTTCCAGGGAGCTACGAATTCGGAGAACAGATTTGCCACACTCAACCCACACACCAGTACTATTTGTTTCCGAACAGTCGTTGCAGCGTCTCCTTCGCCGTCTCCGGCGTAAACGAGAAGCGTGCATTGTCATGCGGTCCGGGGACATACGCTACACCCGTCGGAAACAGTGTCATCCCGGACCAAAATATCTCTTTCTCCGCATCACCCGCAACGGGCTAGGATATTTGGCCGCGTCGGCCGATCAGCGCCGCGTCGCGGCCGCGTTACATGGTAGCACCGCCGCGTCCCAAAACCACATCGCCGCGTCGCAGCACCATACCGCCGCGCCGCCACATGCAGTGGCCGCGTCAGTTCTCAACATCGCCGCACACTGCCGCGGCCCCGGCTTTACCCTTCCCCGTGATACCGCGTACAAAAACCAACCGTGGCTTGTTGCCATAACCAGGAACCTGCGTACACAACACTAATGCTCCAAAGCCTCCAATCAACGGCAGGCCACCGTCTGGACTGCACGCTACGAGAACAAATGTATCAGTTGTTGCCGTTGGCAGCCGTGCATGACCTCAAAATGTCTATAGCACCATGTATTCTGTAATTAAACAACTACAATTCACCTACTCGGAGTCCTCGTTATCACTACCACTCTCTACCTCATACCACCCTTTCCCTTGTGCCACCACTTTACCTGTGGGTGCAGCTGGTGCTTTTTTCCCCGCGGCTGGCTTCTTCTCTCGACTGCGGAGCTGGCGCTGCTGCGTCGTTTGCCGTTTGGGTACGGGTAGGTCTTCTTCTTCATCGTCCGATCTCTGGCGGCGCGCCACTCTTTCACCGACCGATGACACGGCTGGCGCTTTTTTCTGCTCCAGTGGCCTCTTCCCCTGGTTCCGCTGCTGCTTCGCTTGTCTCTTGGGCGCGGGCATGTCGTCCTCGTCCTCTTCCGGCCTCGGACGTGTTTTTCTACGGCGAATTTCAGTCTTCATTTTCTTTGGATGCCCCTCCGAAGTGTCGTCTGTGGGAAATTCAACCGGGATGCGAGGACGTCTACTCTCCAGAGGCGTCCCGGGCTTGCGACGGTATAGCTGTGGGTGGTATTCGGGATCGCGCATTGAGTGGATCGTTGCAAAATTGGTTGTAGCCTGTTTGAATGCGTCCACAGACCAGTACTTCTTGTGGCGAAGCACTCTGGGCTTCGTCGCAAGAAACATATGATATAAGGCGCCAATTGCCTCCACAGGCACGGCCGTGATGGCGTTGTCGACGAGCTCCTCGAATGTGGCACCGCTCAAATCCAGAGGTTCTCCAAGCTCGTGCTGTAGCGCCAGGATTTGCAGCATGGCTCGCCCCACACCTATAACCCGATAATGTCGCTCTTGCTGGCCTGGAACAGAAAGTACCCTGAAATCCTCCAACCTCTGCAGGGGACGCTCCATCAATGCAATCAGTTCCGGGAGCGGGTCAACCAGCCTACGCAATGCAGGCCAATCTTCCAAACGCGTCTCCCGCGCCTCGTCGGGTTCGTCCTCGAAGAAAGTTGTGTATGCCAAGATCACGGGATGGTCATCCGGGAATGTTCGCAAGACGGTAGCAAGCGGATTAATTGCTGCGTCGAAGATCTTGACCAGCGGGTGGTCCTCCGAAGGGCAATCCGTCCATTCGGCTGGAGCACGAATCATCCCCATCTAAATAGTTTTCAACACATGAATAAAGCGGACAATATGATGTGCACCTGTTCAGGACGGAGTACAATTTTCAAAACCTCTTCACAGAATACGAGATCCGTGTGAAAATGCCTGTCGGGCGGCCAGTACTCGTCGTCTTCCATAGCCCAATCAATAGATTCATAGAAGCGAAACTCGTACTCCCTCTTCTTGTTTGAGGCATATGGGTGCCGTTTGATGAATAGAGCGGGATACCACAGCACACCATCGTCCCGCCACTGATCCTTGGCCCGAGGATCAGGTAGCATAACAGTTTGTTTTGGAACAAGCCTGAAGTAAGGCTCACCGTTAGCAGCCGGAAAATAAAAGTAAGAAAATCATAATGTGACGCACAGTTTCGCCGTCGTCCGCGGTCGGCATGGGAAACAGGTGAATTTGAATTCTGGATCGTGCCAGTCTACCTCGCCATTCTCCGGCTGGCAGACAAAATGCGACCAAAATCCACACCGCTCACATTGAACTTCATTTGGGTTATTATCACCATCGCAGACCGATTGACACCAGTAGCAGTTGAGGGGGCATGGCGTATCCGAGTGGCTGGAGTCACTGTCGAAGGTGATGTCTTGAGATTGCGCGTCGGAAGAATCCGCCTCCAGGGTGTTCAAGATCAGGTTGTCGACTGAGTCCTCATCGGCAGCATCGTCAGTGGCAGGTACATGCTCGTCCGCTTCATCGTTGATGACAATAACCTCGTTGTGGAATCTGGTTGTTTTGGTGATCTTGTTGCCGTGGACATGGCCCACGCGCGGTTGCTGCATCTGATATTCCCGTGTTTCCGCACGTCGAGTCGGACTTGTCCAGTCCTCGCGCTGGGCTGCCGTCATTTCTTTCAAGCCCGGCTGCATAAGCCGGGCAAGTGGCCGAGTCGCGTCCATTAGCAATCCCCACGGCGCGGCCTTCTCGCGCTCGAGCTGAAATATTTTTTGGGCAGGCTCACCACCTTCGAGGTGATAGACCATCGCAAGGAGCCTGTATCCACGCGGCAGACTGCTGAGGTCGGCCGACGGCCCAGACAACCATCCGGGAATGTCCGCAGTGGGTTGATGTTTCGCATGCCCATCGTGGCGCATACCGTCGTAGTCGAATATTTTGGAGTTGTCTGGCGTGACGTAGCGGGTGATGAAATGAGAGCCGCTCCCGCGCTTCACGGTGTAGTTGGTGTAGATGTGCGCCGTGATGTTGTATTTGACCCGCTTCTTCTTCCCCGCAAATCTTTTGCCCAGTGGCAGTAGCGTTGACGGAACAGTCCAAGCTTTTCCAAGCGAGTCGCCGACTTCGACGATCAGAACGACTGGTATGCTGATGATGTGCTCCTTGGCTAGAGCTTTCCCATTGCAGAATGGGTTGGAATCCCACTGGCGCCAGCAGGTCGCCGTCTCCCACTCCGAGGGATCCAACAGCCAGTTGAACCAGCGCCCCACGTCACCCCGGAATATTTGGTGCATCTGGTTGGAAAGCTGGAACTGTGCACGCCACTTCGGATGGGAGACTTCCCAGTGTTCCAGTGGCGCCGCTTCGCATCCAGAACATCTTTTGACCTGGAGCGAGTATGTTCTGAAGAATGAAATGCAGCGCTTGCTGGCCGCATCCGGTGTGGGCTTGAGTGCGATCAGCTGCGCCAATATTTGCTGCAACCAGCCCTGTCCAATTCGGTGTCAGCCTTCCGGGTTTACCTCAAGGCGGAACAGTGGAGCACTTACGAAGGTCGCATCCGATGAGCCAATCGGTCCAGTCAATTTCCTCTCCGTCAGCGTTGTGCGAAAATGGTTCCGCATATCCGTCAGGACACGACAACCCCCAGACTCAAACCCGGGAAGAGCGGCTTGCTGAATATGGGTCCCAATTATCTTCAGCAACTGAAGCATCAGATGCCCGGGAGGTAGCCCAGCAAACATCATCTGCATCTGAGGGAAGTCCCGACTAGCCGCCGCAAATAATGCGGTCAGCGATGAGTCCAACCAGCAGGAGTTGTTCTGCCACGAAAACGAGCGTTGGACCTGGAGGAGTGGTGTGGGTGGCTTGTCCAGTGTCACTTCCTTCCCCTTGTTCCCTGCACGCTTTTGTTTCTTCGTCAAGCGAGCAATGGTGTCTGGTGCGCGACCGTCCAGAGTCATTTTTGGGCGCGATTCGTGGCGACTATGTTTTGTCCACGAGTAACGGAACTTCGTGGTTTTCCAGTATTGTGGATCCCGACCATAGAAAACTTTATGGCCAGCTGTTCAAGCACTGTGAGTAATGATAAAACAAAACCACTTGGTACGCACTGCGGGCCGCCTCGTGGCTTCGCTCAAATGTCTCGCCTATGCGCACTAGACCTTCAAGCCCATAGAAAAGCGGGTTACGGCGCCCAATCATGCGATAAACCCTGTGGTTCATAGATTCGGCACTGTTCGTCGTGGCAGGGAGCGACTTCCAGAGCACGAGGCTCATTTTGGATGCAACGAGGAAGAGCATGCTCGCATGGGCGGGGCGCATCCACCAACCAACCCATGGCTTCGCACCTGGGAATTTGAGAGTCAACACGTTGGCGCAAGCGAGCAGGTCCTCCATGGTAGTCTGGCGCAGAAGGTCCCGCGCAAGCTTGCGAAACTCGGACTGTTGATCCGGGCTGACAATCCGCGAGATCCTGGCTACTCGAGTAATCTGGTTCTCGAAATGCTGTCCGCAGCCTTTCAAAAGCTCACTTGCGGCTTGCTTCAGTTGACGTTCGTCTCGGTCATTGGGAGAAAACTCGAGCCAGAAGTCGACGAAACCATCTATGAAACCATTCCGTTGTGCATCGCTGAAATCAACGACCTGCGCGATGAACGGTGAGCTGTCAAGGAACTCAATCCACAAGATTGAACACTTACATTAGCAAAAAGGTCATCCGTTACATTACGCCCGGTTGCCCGACACTGTTCTGCGATTCCGCGGAAGAGATACAGAAAATGTATCCGGTAGTGAACCGCGCTTGCGCCATTCGAGTACGTCATAAGGATAGGAACCCAAGATTTGAGATGGGAAGGTTCGAAAGTCGAGCTGAGGATTAGCAGCTGGTTGTGACCGTCAAAGTAGTCGTAACACGCGTCCGAGACTACCCCATTCACTGCTTCGCTCTGGATCATATCCTTGAGTCCGATGCGGCGCTGCCAGGGTGACTGCAATACGATGACGTTGACTTTGTCCATCCAATGCACGCCCACAGTCCAATTGGGGTGCTTTAACTTGAAGCGTTCAAGCTTTGGAAAGAGTCGTTGGTCGCGAGTCTGGAAATATGGCACAACGTCAGTGGGCTACTATAGTACAATTGGAAGAATCACCTTGTTTTCGGGGTTGAGAATTTTTCGGCGCTCATATTGAATGCGACGGGGGTTCAAAAGAACCGGGCTAATGTCGGCCACAGATGGTCCTGGCCCATCGATTGCTGGGCGACCGGCGAGCAGCTGAGCAGGCCCCATTCGTGGATGTTCGCGTATAATCTTCTTGAACCGCGAACGTTGCCCGACGGTCAGATGGACGGTTGGGACTTTCTCGTGGCGGTGATAACCAGAGTGTCGGAAGTGAGCGCCATCCCGATAGACCCAGTATTCAATCCGAACGTCGCATGGGTGATGTTGAAGGGGGGAACCACAGATGCACCCCGTCTGGAGTTGAGTGTTTCGCCTCACATTCTTGGTTTTGGGGCGAGTGACGACTTCGCAAGTTGGGTTTGTGCACTTCATGACGCCGAGGCAAACACGCAGAGTATGCTTGCCATCAACTTGCTTTTCCGCCCGCTCGCTCCCGACAGAATTTTTGCTCTTCCCCTGCACCTCACACGCCCAATGGACAGCGAACTGGCAGTCGTCAAAATATTGGCGTGTGTAAGTCGTCCCCCATGTACCATCAGGCCACGGATTCCACTTCTGGGACCCACTAGCATGGGAGGGGGGGATGTCCTCCCAATCCTCGTTCTCGTCCATGGTTTGGCTTGCAGGCCGACGGCCACGCCCCGCAGATGGACGGCGACTAGTCGGACCGCTGTGTTGCACCTCCTGCTCGCCTGCAGAGTCGCTGTCGCTATTTCTGTCGCTATAAGATGCAGAATCCGGCCGACTGTTGACAGATTTCCGCTGGGTTGCAGATTTCCGTGAAAGAAGGGAGGACAGGAAGGGCCTGTCATCGCTGGACAACTTTGCAGGGCTGGGTGAGGCTGCCCGGCGCATGCGCTTGAGTAGTGGCCCCTTCTTGGAAGTAGGACGCGAGGTCGATGGAGGCTGACCCTTGTCCCGTCGGCGCCTTAGCAAGTGGAGAAAGGACGGTGAGCTTGCCCGTTTGCGCTTGCTCTTGGCTGCTGAATTGGTGGATGTCAATACACACTCTTGTTGTAGGGTTTTTGGAATATGGACGCACCAGATTCCGCCCCGACCCGACCGCCGTCTCCATCGCAATACACAACCCCTCCATCGGTCTGAGTACGAACAGCCGTGGTGCGCAGGTCAGCGGCATTGTCTGCATCCAGGTATTTAGAACTCATAGATGCACGCAAAATGAATGCTCACATATGGGCAGGTGTGCATACGCAGACGGTAATTCCTCATCAGAGTCTTCCGTACGCGGGGGGAGAAACCGGCCAAAGAGCCCTTTCAATGCATTCTAAGGTTCCAATTGTTAGTTGTTTCTGAAGAATGTGCGCAGTCGGACCTCACCAGCATGGCCAAATCGTGGCTGGAGGAGGAAATCTAAGAGCGAGGTGTGGTTAGGGGCATGATCGGTCGGGAGAGTTCCGATCACTTGATTGTACCGCAGGAAAGGTGAAAGGAACACAAGCCATTCTGCAAGTGACATTACATATGAACAAACCCTGTAATTCTTTATTCCCTTGAAGCGAAGGATTTGATCATCAGGCGAGTCGGTTCACAAATGCGGGATATTTTTGAAAGACGAAGTACTTTTGTTGGCTGCAGATCATTGAGTTGTGTAGCAGAGGCAATCAAGAAGATTGTATTCAGAGGGGGACTCGAGATAGTCCCGCCAAGGTGTACAAGTACGCATCTACCGCAGGCCGTCTAGGTAAACTTCGTCGGAGATTAGTGGCCCACCCCGCTGCCGGGCAAAGTTGAGGGGGCATAAGACATTCCCGAAGGCAAGGGGAGCGGCGGCGTTGGAATAGAGGCGTGGATGGGATGGCACGAAGGCGGGAAGAGCGGGAGACGTGTCCGTGAAAAGCTGTCAAGACACAGCCACTCTTGGCATGACTAAGCGGACACAAGGCACGTGAGGAGTATTGAACCCACCTCTAATCGGTCTCTCCCTCGCGGTTCAGGTATCCGGAAAATCAAAAAAAAATGCATAAGCCAAAGCAAAGGCTACTGGGATATTTGTAGCTACTTGGTGCCTACCCTGACCTCGCCCTCCGGCTCTACTTCGAGTATCGCCAGTGTTTGCGAGGTGAATAAAGTTGGACGGCCCAATCTACACACACTTTGATTCAGTCCCTCTAGAAAAATTTGGGGGCACTGATTACCTCTCAAATATCCTTATTAAGCGCTCAGGTCTGCAATATAGCATATGGATGGAGTGATGATCGCATTTCCGATCAGCCGAGGACCAGTCAAATGTCATGCTCTATTCCCCAGGGCCATCCTCGCTCTCATCGGCATCCGCATCGGCGTCAAGGGCCTTCTCATCATCCGAATTTTCCGCCTTGTCCCACTTGTCCCCATCATCTTCCATTCGCGTTAGACAGATTTGAAGAAGTTACAACATCTTTTGTGTGACACACCTTTCTGGTCACTATCTTCATCCTTGTCGTCTAAGAGCAATTTTTTTACGGGTGATGTCGGTGTGAGAAACTGAAACACACCTTCTTTAGGGTCCACATCCAATCGCGTGCCATCCTGATCCTCGGATGAATCCTCAGCTGCCGGCGCGGGATTCATGTCTGTCTGGGTTAGAGGAATGGGTTTCCTTGCGATGAAAACCTCAAGCTGCAACTTCCTTCTGCGCTTGAGTGTCGAGATCGTGTGAGTGTATGCCGAATGGCTGTGGCGACCACCATTCTCGAAAATAGCCCCGTTTCGGTAGAGGATTACGGACCACTCTACGTCGCATGACTGATATTCCAGAGGTGCACCACAGTTGCATGATGCTTCTACTTGTCTGGCGACATTTGACCCAGGTGCAATCCCCACTGCGCATCCAATATCTGTGCATCTGATGACACCCGCACATTTAAAGCGAGAAAGTTTCCCTTTCTCGGCAGTAACAGCGTCAATGGATCCACGTTTCCCCGGAAGTTTGTCCGAGACCCAGTACAAAGCGAGGTGTGATGTATCCTCCACCTGCTGTGGAGTGAAATGACATTGAAAGCGGCCGTCTGGAAACCCATTCCAGGAGGGCAGAGAAAGTTTCGTCAAATTATCATGGGTTGAGGACGGCGCCGCAACAACAGACACGTTGGTGTGGTGCGCGGCGGGAAGCGGCCCTGGGGAAAGCTGCGGCACGAGAGTGTCATCATGCGGTGCTTACATAGTATGAATAGAGATAGACGAAAATTGAACCAGAACACGCACTTTGTGTAGTGAATTCTTCATCCTCCTCACGAACCCAGCCTATGAGTTTCCCTGAACAAGGCTCAGTAGAACTTCAGGAGCAGCACAGACAGCCGCCTACCTGTATGATTGTAGTATGGTGCGAGCCGTTTGCTGCGACGCTTCCGATGGGGAATCTTGGTTGTGCTTGGTGCGTGGACAATGATGAACAGATACAGGATCAGTAGCCCGTAGAACCCCAGGACGGTGGATGTGGTGACCCATTGTGAACCGAGATTGTACAACCCCCGGACAAGCTGACAGAAGCGGTCCCAGTGTGTAATGGCAAGCAGAGCTACGAGGACCACGTTGACGGCGAGCAACATGGGAATCAAGATGATCGAGACAGGAGAGTTGCAGGCGATAACGCGTCACATCAGTGATCTGTCAGTTACTATTACGGTAAGTTTACTTAGTACGAATTGTTATGTAACTGTTCATTTTCTCTGGCAAAAGCTGTGGCCCGTAGTTTTGCCTTGGCTTTGGGCCATGCAAGATGTACCACCGACAAATATTATGTAGGTCGATCTGTATCATAACACTCAATTTTTACACGTTTCGGACAGGACTTCACAAGTACGAGGCATCCATTTGGTAGATTTTTAGAACGCAACAGTCCGGTTTCCCGTAGTCCAATGGAATTAAGGAGCGGGGATCCTCAGATCATAATCTCAAACAAACAAAAAATCGAAGTACGCTGTCAGAATTGCGGACGGCACAGTGGCTGTGCCAGTGCGGCGATGAACACCACTGAGGTCCAGTGATACCCCCAAAACAATTCTTCTAGATATACCCTGCTTGGAACCGTATCAGTGGCCCCCAAAGCCTCCTGTCAAAGAATCAGTCTCAACTCATTGGGTCAGTGGTGTCGGCACGACGCGGCGAAACGAGACACTTGGCCGCGTAGGGCCGCACATCCTTTGTACAACTTGTTTCCTCTCAAATATCGCAGTTTGTGAGTTTTTCTTGCCATAGCATTGACAACCTCAAATTCTGGGGCCGGAAACAGCTGAGAGGGTGCTCTGGAACGATTACTTGTCCGAGGTACGCGGCACCTCCTGCTTGTAGCTGAACATACCCAAATCATGATGTTGGAGACATATCTACCCTAGAAAGATACTTGACGCAACCTCAGCATATTAAACCATGTAAGCTCGCTAGCTCAGAGGTTATTTGGAATAGAGTTGCATGTTGCATTCGCGGGCGCAGTGGCTGTGCTAGACAGCGTCGAACCCTAGCAAACAAGGGTGTATGTCCCAGAATAATATCCTGGGATGTGGTCTATTTCAAATTCAATCAATGGTCCCCACAGTCTCTGGCCAAGAAATTCTCGGGAAGTGTGTCGTTGGTTGTTATCGGCGCGATGCGGCGCCGCGAGACATTTGGCCGCGTCGGGCCGCGCCTCTCTTGTAGGACTAATTTCCTTTTGAATATCGCAGTTTATGGGTCCTTGGTGCGAGGGCCTCGACCACTCCGAGACATGGCGGTGGAAACGGCCGAGAGAGTGATCTGGAACAATTACTTGTCCGGGCAACACGGCACCTCTTGCTCTTTGTTGGCCATACCCAAAAATAATGTCGTGGACAACTCTACCTTGTAAAATGAAACGATACACCGTCAACATATTGAAGGTGGGAAGCTGCCTAGCTCAAAGGATATGTCGAAGAGAGTCGCATGTTGAGTTTGGCGGACACGGTGGCTGTGTTAGGCAGCGTTGAATGCAACCGAACAAAGGTGTAAGTCGCAGAATGATACCAGTCTACCTCGAATTAGATCCGTAGTCCCACAGTTTCCTGTCAATGCAATCTCGTCAACGATGTACCTGGTTGTTATCGACATGACGCGGGGCAGCGAGACATTTTGGCGCGTCGGGCTGCACATCTAGTACGGCTACTCTTGAAGAGCTCAATTCCATGTCCATTCGCAATGGTTGTGACTAGAGCGCTGGGCGTATGAAGACGATGGCAGCGAGGGCTGTAAGAACAAATTTTCGAAAGAACGCGGCGCCGGCGTTAGTGATACATAGTCTCGAGTGTGAGCCGCCTCACTGCTGCGCCCACCGCCGCTGACCGCCGCGGCGAAAAAGATGAGGGCCGCGTCCGAGACGAGACGTGCCGCGTCCAAGCGCGAACAGGCCGCGTCCAATTGTAAGCGCGCCGCGTCCCAGCACTTGCACTGCCGCGGACGGCCGCGTGTCGCGGCGGTATGGCCGCGTCAATTAGGTAGGACGCGGCCAAGTGGTAACCACTTTACCGCGTACCGCCGCGGCACTACCGCGTCAGCGCCGCTTCACCGCCGCGTCCACTGAACTTTGAACAGCAGTAATAGTGTTGTCTCCGCCGGTACTGGGAACAGTTCATTGGTCGTCCCCTGCCTCTACATCACACGGATGTCTTGACCCATTATGGTGGGGTTGGGGGCTCTACAACGCGTGATTGGCACTGTTCAAAATTTGAACCGCCGCGTCACGGCCGCGTACCTGCCGCGTCACGGCCGCGTCACCTCGGACGCGGCGATTTATCCTGGCCCGGGGCCTCCCATGCGCGAGTGGAGGTATGGGCAGATTCGTCGGACTCGGAAACTGCACCGTTTGCCTGGATTGGCGCCGCCCACGAGCCAGCAGCTGCGGGAACGGAGTCGGGCGCGGGAAGCTATAACGTATACCCACGGTTCGATTTCAGTTTTGCGGCAGTAGCCAGCGGAGGAAGCCAGCATGGCGTGCCGTTTCCCACTCCGAATCCAAATCCGGATCGAACAAATCCAACGACAGGATGGTCATCGCTGCCATCCCCGGTGTTCCCCAATTCGAATCCGAGCGCAGCAAACCCAACGACGGGGTGGGCTACGCTACCACGCCCCGCTTTTATGCCGCCTGCGGAACCACGACCTGATCCACCGACGAGCGCGGAGCCTCCAGGCGCGATTTATGACGATGCGGCTATTGCGATGTGGGCTCGAGCGCCGACAAGTCTAGAGTAAGGAGTTATTTTCGGACTTTGTGATTGCTAAGGAGGGTTAACAGGATCGAAGATTGGGGTGCGTACTTTGGTGGGATGACTCACGGGCAAGGATACGACGATGAGGGAGCTCCGCAATAATTTTTTAAGCGGTGGAGCGTATTCAATAGTATAATGGTGTAGAAGATTAATCGCGACTTTTCCGTATTTAGGATATAGATGTGTCTGTATAAGAGAAATTCTACTGGCGGTTCTGGGAGTTGGGTATGCAGAGACTCGCCATGAATATCTCGATTAATTCCATCGCTTCGACACGGTCACCTGACTTCTGAACGCTGACTTAGCTCCAATCACTGGAGCCAGCAAATGCTCGTTCGGTTAGGGTTGGCCTTCCGCTGGGGAAAAAAACAAAATCGAGGAGAAGCGATCAAAAACCCTGCGTCCATCGAGATGCAACCACCAAATAACCAAATAATTATTGGACAGTATATATGCCATACCAGCATCAGAGCCCCAGACGTCTCGTCGGGTGTTGATAGCCTCGATCTGCGGAATTCGGGATTATTTGCAGTGAATATTCGGAAGGAGGCTCACTGGAATGACAATCACAGTCCCTTTCGGACCCACGACATCACCAACGATCGCAGTTTTCGTGGCTTCACGAACAACAACCGGGAAGGGAGTATTGACTCTTAGACTCTCATTACTGAAGACTAGATCAGAGCTTCGAAGGACGCGAAAGCGGAATAAACTAACACGGCGCAGGTCAGCCATTTCAGATTTTTTAGGGCACGAGCACTCGGTGTGGAATTGTTCTCGAAGACACTGTGGGAAGAATATTCAATCGGGATGACTGAACGGATTCAGTCATCCCAATTGGGTCGAAGCTATCATCCTGATTGAACCACCCTCTCAAGCCGATTGGTAAACCACTATCAGGCTGATTGTGTTTTGGCAGAAAACACAATGAGGATGAGTGAGTTGCGCAATCATCCTGAGGGGGTTTTCTCAATTGTCTTGAGCGTAGGTTTCAATTGTTTGGATTGGACCTTTCGGTCAGTTTGAGGCGAAATAGATAGTTCAATTTACTACATAATACAGGGGTCAACCAATACAGAAATGACCACCTACGATCCCACTCGACTTTCTCGGTGTCCTAGTCACTGACGCAGTGTATCAGTGGGGCCCGGAAAAGACAAAACTCATCTCTCACCGGCGGTCGAGTAAATCGAAAGCGAAGCTAGAACGCTAAATTGATCACCAGCGCGGAAATTCGGGACACAAAGAACAACTCACGGCATGCCTCAAACGGACCGGAATCAAGAGTGTGCGTGCCCATTCCGAATTCGACAAGTGAACAGGGAATAGGCGAAGTCGCGAGACAATCTTACAAAACGCTCTGGAATTGAATGGTCCCAAAAACGGGCGAATATAAGGGACAAGTGCGCTAGGAAAAGAATTAGTTGGCTTGAACGAGTGCGCGGCCAGTTTGAAATTGTATCTTGAAGAATGCGGCGCTTTCTATATGACGATATTCTGGAAAAAGATAGGAATGTCGTCAGGAGCAAAAAGGTGAGAAAGAGAGAGGAATCGTGACCGGAGAGGAAGACGAGAAGCGGTGCGGAAATGTCGGCATCGCGTTGAAATGAATCGGAGTTATCACCCGAATATCCTTACGATTCAGTCGAGCTTCAGCGAAGATAAGTCAGCATCAACGCCAGCGACTGATTCACGAGGACAGGCCTGGAGAAAAACTTCAGACGACAGTCGACACGGGCAGAGAAGTGCGGGACACGCAGCTCCACGGGTAGATGTAAGACTTTGGCACCGTGATGACGAAGGAACGCACCGAAATCCCGGAGGTTGGTGTTTGAAGAAGGGGTTAAATCAGCGAGTAAAGGTACAAGAGCAAATGAGTAAAAGCGCCAAAAAGAGGGAGAAAAAAAAGTACTGGAGCATGGTGAGCCGAGGAACACGAAGAATTATTGTGAAAGATCCAACACATCACCGTCCGTTTTGAAATGCGTCTAGCACAGACGGTGAGAAGCGGGTCAGAGCGGTACGTGAACCAAAATCTTGATTCAAACCCGTACCTAGACGACAAACGCGGGCCGGGTTTGGGGCCTGGGCACCGCGGAGACTCGCCGAAGTAGAGACAAGGAGGGAGGGAACGGCCGCCGCGCGGCGCCTGGATGTGTAAGAGAAGCCGTAGGGGCATGCTATACACGTCCGTTAGCGTTTATTCCGCCATCGAGGCACAGGAGAAAGGCGCACAACAACGGAACCGATCTAAATGTGCATTGAGATGTGTTGGTTATACCCCGAAGGAGCTCATGCTCACATGGCCTTTCACGGGGAGTAAGGTTCGCGAGAGCGCACATGTTCCATGGAATTTTGAGGACACTGTGGAGTCTGGTTACGATGGGGTTAGCTATGGCTGGGAAGGTACAGGAGGAGCAGGGCGGGGAGGGCGGCGTCACGGAAAGGGAGGAGGGAAGGGCGAGGAGGCGAGAAGAGTGTGATAAAGCACAAAGGGAGACGGCGCATCGAGGTAGTAGTGAAGGAGGAGGTGCGCGCGCTATGGGAGGAGGTGCGGACGAACGGGAGGGATAGGTCTGTTTCAGGCGGCGGAACGTCGGAACGTTGCTGTTTCAGTCAGGAGAGCGAAAGAATGTAACGGCGACGATTGACCCGCGCCGCGCGTTGGAAGCAAGGGAAATTCTGAGGTGAGAAGGAAGAGAGACGGGGCACGCACGTTGAGCCGTATCATCTTCCCCGCGAGCCTGGACGCCGCCATCCCAACACTATGAATGCTTCAGCCGAAATCCCTGTACTACGGTCAGCGTTGCAACCAGCGCGATGCCGAGGGTGGATATGGTGAGTAAGAACGTACCTTGGTCCCGCTCACAGCCAGTAAGAGGCAGGAATAGCTCGTTGGAGGGAGAAGCTGCCGAAATCACGGACTAACACGCCGGCGACGCTCGTTGAAGATTATTCCGGGCTGGTGGACCAATATAAGTACCAGGATATGGTGTATAAGTGCATAGAGTTAATCCTGGAACAGTTTCAACAAACTTGAGACCCTCATCGCGGACATCTGCACCCTTATTGGCGAAAAACAGGAAAATCACGTATTTCCCCGTTGACCGGGTGATTTGGACTCGTATGGGGCCGAAAAAGGGGTGATGCATGTCGAGAGATGTTGTAGTTCGTCTGAGGTACCTTAGAGGGCGGAATGAGGCCGTAGAGCACCGAGGAAGAGGAGATTGTGGTGGTGGGAAGAAAAAAACGCGTCGAGTCACGGCGTGACGGTCACCCATCATAGATTTAATGGCTAAATTTAAAACCAAGCGTCAAATTGGCAGCGGAC
The DNA here is from genome assembly GCA_029203975.1 of Mycena vitilis. Lineage (NCBI taxonomy): Eukaryota > Fungi > Basidiomycota > Agaricomycetes > Agaricales > Mycenaceae > Mycena > Mycena vitilis. The sequence goes on from JARGYF010000103.1 coordinate 89,098, forward strand.
CCCTGGACCTTCTAGATCTGACACTGACTTGAGTGTGGTACATACATGTTGATTTCAGAGTCAAAAAATATCTGATCCGTGCTAAGGTACAGGTAAGCCGAACAATGCAAATTTAGTTATCGAGCGGAGCGAGTACGGGTCACCATTGCAATCTATCACGGGAGAGACTGGTGATACAGTCATGAGAATGATACACTGCGCGAGTGGTTGAAGAGATTTTTTTGGGCTTGGATTTTCATTTGGTATTGTACCTGGAGGACATTTTACAACGGTTAGAGTAACCGAATGCAAGTAGTACTAGGGCTTCCGAGAGACCCGCGGAAAGTTACTCGTGAGTTTTTTGAGACTCGATCAAGAGTGCACCTCCTTGATGGTTTTCCAATGGTGGCCTGGCCAAAGTGCATTCGCACTTCCAGCTGCATCGCTGCCCAATCCCTCCACGTTCTCCACCCGATCCCAACCTGTGCTTCCTGCCCCACTGTCTAACTCTCTCGCCACGCCCGTCTTCAACTCCGCTGCCTCCCCTGCGACGCTATCAACGTATTCGATAGAAGCCTTGAACAGCCCAGCAACATCGTTCAAGCTCGCACGCTCGCCCTCGAGTCGAAAGATGCGGTTCTCCAGTTGAGAAGGCGGAAGGGTTGTCAATATGTGTGCGACGAAGCCTGCCGAACATCTAAGCATTACACGTGGTGAGATGGGAACGAGCAACGCACCTGCAATGTCCGGAACAGCGGTGAAGGAGACTGGCGCCTCGCCCTTCCCGACAATGGCAAATTTGCCATTCTCGGCGGTATAACCGGTCAGCCACGGGATGAATTCAGTGAAAAGTCCGTTCTGAGGAAGGGTCAAGACGTCTGTGGAGCCCTTCCCTGCATATATTTGGAACGTACATAAATCCTGGCAGTTGGAATGGTGAGGAATTTCAAGTAGACTAGAGGTCGCGTGAGCCTTGAGTACTTCACGACCGAGGAACTTGCAGAGAATTACTCACCATCGATCTCATTCTTCTCTCCGTGGATCCCCTCTGTGCAGCCATCACTCGGAAACCCGTACTCGGAGGGCACGAATAGTTTCACTTGAGCGAGTTTGGCGGCGTCTGCAAGCGCCCTTTGAGCGGCACCTGCCGTAGCTGTGATTGTTGGGAGCACGACATCGACGTTGTATTGTTCAAAGACCTCGGCAACCGCGGCGGCATCGGTGTAGTCGACATGCACAACCTGGACGCTCGCGGGTACCGGTTTGGCAGAGGATCCTGGGCGAGAGAGAAGCACGACCGAGACATTTTTGGTGACAAGAGCCTCAATTAGAGGCACTCCCAGCGTTCCGGCTCCGATGACAGCAAACGACTTGTATGTCGACATTCCTGATGGGTTGATATTTGAGCTGGGATATAGGTTGCCGTGCGGCCAGTCACCTCTTTATACGCAGATACTGAGATAGATGACAATGGATCAGTCAACAGACCAAATATGGGGCAGTTTGACAAATCGCATTCGTCAGCGTTGCAAGTTCTCGGTCAGCCCGAAAGCGACCGAGGCAACAGGCGAAAATTATGCCCCTGTGGGAGGTCTCCGAGGAATCGCCTCCGAATGTATATCGGTCGGGGCCATTGTTCACAATGATGGCAGCGCAACATGCGAGACCGAACGATAATTCTCTGACGAGACTGGCCAAGTTTGATCCGCAATACTGAGTGGGACTTGAGTGTATATCTGAAGAGAATTTGAACCCTCCAAGACGCAAGCCAATAGAATGGGAATCGTGTTGCCGCCACTTTACCACCGGTACAACACTGGATTGAAGAGCATGAGACCACATGCCACTCAACCGGTGAGGCCTTGGTATGAGGAACGCAGAGAACGGGTGTACATTGCTTGGGAATTACTGCCACGGGGAAACTTGAAGCCCAGGCTGCCCAGTCATTGGGACGACAGTTCAGGAAGATTGGGGCGACAAAAAGTCCGACGCCTGCTGGAATGAGGTTATTGGCGTAGATTGACTAGAAGTCGAGGAAGAGATCTGGTGGCGCAGGCTGGGAGTCGACTGCAGTTCGCGAGCGACGATGTGACACTGGACAAGAACGCAGCAGCACGTGCAAGTTGACCCGGGCCGTCTGATCCGCCTGGGCTTGCTCCCGACCACCACCATCCGCCGCGGCCAGCTCGCGCTTGCTGGCCTGCACTTGCAACATCCTTTTCTACAGATCCCGCCTTGATCTTTGCATGCCGTGGTCGGTACCGGACGACACCATAACGACGAGACACAAGTACTTACTACTCGTCCTGGTGGGACAGACCGCGACTCAGCGCTGATTTGCCTCCCTTGCCCATGTACTTGCCCTCAGCTTTGGGAACGCTTTCCATCGGCTCGGCAGCGAATGTTCCAACCAACAGATCGACTCGGCCTCATCCATTCCCCAACGCGGTTTTCTTTTATCTTCTTCCTCGACCAAGAAAAGAAATCCACGCACATTTCTTTTATCCCCTTCGTGGAGTTTGGGCGTTGTTGCAGTCCCTGAGCGATACAACAGCTGCGTATTTCTCCTCTCCTACCATCCTCACAACGCCGCTGATGTTTTTGAATAGGGGTGGAATCACAACGCGCAGTGCGCACGCACGCGCTTCAATTGCACAAGCACAAGACTATTAGTATTACAGGTTTGGTGAACTCAACCAGATGTCCTGCCAGCATCGCATTTCGTGGCCGAACCCGTTCTACTTGGGCCTCGTCGTGAACTGCGACAACAGAGTTGGTCCTTTTTAGTTGCGTATGTCGGCTCGAATTCCCTTGAAATGGCATGGAGCGGCTGAGTGCGTCCCACAGCTTCCACAGCTTCGGTCGCAAGCCGACGGATATTGATGCAAAGGGGCGCAAGCTCGTACTGGCTCGAGATCGAATTCTCCCGTCCGTCACAATGAATGCCCGGTATATCCAACTTGTATCCAACTTCCATGATGGTGCCCGTTATAATACAGAGGCCCTTCCTTCTGCGTCTCGTCGGCGTCTTTGTCTTGCCAGTGGGAGTGGGCTACGCGTACTCCGTTGTCCAAGCTTCCGTGTACACTGGAGTCTATGTCATATCTTTTTGGTCTTCGGATGTGCCGCGTCACCTCGGCACTCGCCCGAGCTTCTCCGACGAACATGTTTCCCAAGCGTACACCGCTCTCTAGCTGTCTCTGGGGACTCGTCGCCGATCCGAGTTCTTCGGGCTGTATTCGGGCGCTAACGGTCCTCAGACAGAACTGCAGCCATAAACCACAGCAAAAGCAGAATTTGGCATCTCGATTCGCAAGGCGCGAAAGGGCAACTACGATCTGCCAGTGGGCCACTGTCGCCGATACCAACGCACCGGGTCTCACCGGGATGATTTGTGAGCCTGACAAACCGCCCGAAAGGCTGACCGATTTCGAGCCGTTACTCAATAATCATGATACCCATCGTGCGGTATATATTCAGTTGGATCTGAATTCGACCCCCACATTTTGCAAGCCATGGCACCAGCGGTTCTCATTATTGGCGCGAGCGGGCTCGTCGGTCGCCCACTCGTTCAAGAATTTCTGAAGAACAAGACTAAATTCGCGCGGATCGCTGTGCTTGCGGATCCCGCCAAAGTATCTCGGTTCACAGAGGTCGAGGCTCAGGGTGTAGAAGTTATCGTGGGTTCCTTCCTTGAGGCTGCGTCGTACCAAGGTATCAAACCTTATTCCCTCGCGCCAATAAGGTTCATCCTTCCATCAGGTTTTGACACAATCATCTCGCTCGCGGGCAACGGCGCCATGAAGCTGCAGCCTGGCATGATTGACGCAGCAATCGCAGGTGGCGCGCGCCATTTCTACCCGTCCGAGTACGGGACCGACCTCAGCCGCGGCGCTGTCGGCAAGAAGCGGTACTTCCGCGACAAGATCGCCACACGAGAGCATTTGCGTCTGCGCGCGCGCGAAGTTCCTGGCTTCGCGTATACGCTGCTACTCACTGGCGCGTTCACGGAAGCCATGCCGTCGGTATACAGTGGCATCGATCTCGAGACGCATACGGCGCGGCCCTATGGAACGCCGGATGCGCTGGTCACAGTGACTGCCCTCCCCGAGTGCGTGTGTTTACTCGAATATTGTTCCGAATTGCTGAAACAGGTTGGCGGCAGCATCGTGCGGTACCTCGCGGAGTCCGTCCTGCTCCCACTGGAGGCGGGCCAGGCTTCCCGTGAGCTGCGCGTGGCCGGCGAAACGCTCCCCTTCGGTGCATTCCTCGGCCTGCTCGGAGACGTGCAGGGCTTCAAGTACGCAACGACGTATCTTGACCCGCGCGACGCTGCGGACAATCAGGAAGCGGCGCGTGTTGCGGGTGGGCCAGGATAAATCGCCGCGTCCGAGGTGACGCGGCCGTGACGCGGCAGGTACGCGGCCGTGACGCGGCGGTTCAAATTTTGAACAGTGCCAATCACGCGTTGTAGAGCCCCCAACCCCACCATAATGGGTCAAGACATCCGTGTGATGTAGAGGCAGGGGACGACCAATGAACTGTTCCCAGTACCGGCGGAGACAACACTATTACTGCTGTTCAAAGTTCAGTGGACGCGGCGGTGAAGCGGCGCTGACGCGGTAGTGCCGCGGCGGTACGCGGTAAAGTGGTTACCACTTGGCCGCGTCCTACCTAATTGACGCGGCCATACCGCCGCGACACGCGGCCGTCCGCGGCAGTGCAAGTGCTGGGACGCGGCGCGCTTACAATTGGACGCGGCCTGTTCGCGCTTGGACGCGGCACGTCTCGTCTCGGACGCGGCCCTCATCTTTTTCGCCGCGGCGGTCAGCGGCGGTGGGCGCAGCAGTGAGGCGGCTCACACTCGAGACTATGTATCACTAACGCCGGCGCCGCGTTCTTTCGAAAATTTGTTCTTACAGCCCTCGCTGCCATCGTCTTCATACGCCCAGCGCTCTAGTCACAACCATTGCGAATGGACATGGAATTGAGCTCTTCAAGAGTAGCCGTACTAGATGTGCAGCCCGACGCGCCAAAATGTCTCGCTGCCCCGCGTCATGTCGATAACAACCAGGTACATCGTTGACGAGATTGCATTGACAGGAAACTGTGGGACTACGGATCTAATTCGAGGTAGACTGGTATCATTCTGCGACTTACACCTTTGTTCGGTTGCATTCAACGCTGCCTAACACAGCCACCGTGTCCGCCAAACTCAACATGCGACTCTCTTCGACATATCCTTTGAGCTAGGCAGCTTCCCACCTTCAATATGTTGACGGTGTATCGTTTCATTTTACAAGGTAGAGTTGTCCACGACATTATTTTTGGGTATGGCCAACAAAGAGCAAGAGGTGCCGTGTTGCCCGGACAAGTAATTGTTCCAGATCACTCTCTCGGCCGTTTCCACCGCCATGTCTCGGAGTGGTCGAGGCCCTCGCACCAAGGACCCATAAACTGCGATATTCAAAAGGAAATTAGTCCTACAAGAGAGGCGCGGCCCGACGCGGCCAAATGTCTCGCGGCGCCGCATCGCGCCGATAACAACCAACGACACACTTCCCGAGAATTTCTTGGCCAGAGACTGTGGGGACCATTGATTGAATTTGAAATAGACCACATCCCAGGATATTATTCTGGGACATACACCCTTGTTTGCTAGGGTTCGACGCTGTCTAGCACAGCCACTGCGCCCGCGAATGCAACATGCAACTCTATTCCAAATAACCTCTGAGCTAGCGAGCTTACATGGTTTAATATGCTGAGGTTGCGTCAAGTATCTTTCTAGGGTAGATATGTCTCCAACATCATGATTTGGGTATGTTCAGCTACAAGCAGGAGGTGCCGCGTACCTCGGACAAGTAATCGTTCCAGAGCACCCTCTCAGCTGTTTCCGGCCCCAGAATTTGAGGTTGTCAATGCTATGGCAAGAAAAACTCACAAACTGCGATATTTGAGAGGAAACAAGTTGTACAAAGGATGTGCGGCCCTACGCGGCCAAGTGTCTCGTTTCGCCGCGTCGTGCCGACACCACTGACCCAATGAGTTGAGACTGATTCTTTGACAGGAGGCTTTGGGGGCCACTGATACGGTTCCAAGCAGGGTATATCTAGAAGAATTGTTTTGGGGGTATCACTGGACCTCAGTGGTGTTCATCGCCGCACTGGCACAGCCACTGTGCCGTCCGCAATTCTGACAGCGTACTTCGATTTTTTGTTTGTTTGAGATTATGATCTGAGGATCCCCGCTCCTTAATTCCATTGGACTACGGGAAACCGGACTGTTGCGTTCTAAAAATCTACCAAATGGATGCCTCGTACTTGTGAAGTCCTGTCCGAAACGTGTAAAAATTGAGTGTTATGATACAGATCGACCTACATAATATTTGTCGGTGGTACATCTTGCATGGCCCAAAGCCAAGGCAAAACTACGGGCCACAGCTTTTGCCAGAGAAAATGAACAGTTACATAACAATTCGTACTAAGTAAACTTACCGTAATAGTAACTGACAGATCACTGATGTGACGCGTTATCGCCTGCAACTCTCCTGTCTCGATCATCTTGATTCCCATGTTGCTCGCCGTCAACGTGGTCCTCGTAGCTCTGCTTGCCATTACACACTGGGACCGCTTCTGTCAGCTTGTCCGGGGGTTGTACAATCTCGGTTCACAATGGGTCACCACATCCACCGTCCTGGGGTTCTACGGGCTACTGATCCTGTATCTGTTCATCATTGTCCACGCACCAAGCACAACCAAGATTCCCCATCGGAAGCGTCGCAGCAAACGGCTCGCACCATACTACAATCATACAGGTAGGCGGCTGTCTGTGCTGCTCCTGAAGTTCTACTGAGCCTTGTTCAGGGAAACTCATAGGCTGGGTTCGTGAGGAGGATGAAGAATTCACTACACAAAGTGCGTGTTCTGGTTCAATTTTCGTCTATCTCTATTCATACTATGTAAGCACCGCATGATGACACTCTCGTGCCGCAGCTTTCCCCAGGGCCGCTTCCCGCCGCGCACCACACCAACGTGTCTGTTGTTGCGGCGCCGTCCTCACTCGGATACGCCATGCCCCCCAACTGCTAACTGGTGTCAATCGGTCTGCGATGGTGATAATAACCCAAATGAAGTTCAATGTGAGCGGTGTGGATTTTGGTCGCATTTTGTCTGCCAGCCGGAGAATGGCGAGGTAGACTGGCACGATCCAGAATTCAAATTCACCTGTTTCCCATGCCGACCGCGGACGACGGCGAAACTGTGCGTCACATTATGATTTTCTTACTTTTATTTTCCGGCTGCTAACGGTGAGCCTTACTTCAGGCTTGTTCCAAAACAAACTGTTATGCTACCTGATCCTCGGGCCAAGGATCAGTGGCGGGACGATGGTGTGCTGTGGTATCCCGCTCTATTCATCAAACGGCACCCATATGCCTCAAACAAGAAGAGGGAGTACGAGTTTCGCTTCTATGAATCTATTGATTGGGCTATGGAAGACGACGAGTACTGGCCGCCCGACAGGCATTTTCACACGGATCTCGTATTCTGTGAAGAGGTTTTGAAAATTGTACTCCGTCCTGAACAGGTGCGCATCATATTGTCCGCTTTATTCATGTGTTGAAAACTATTTAGATGGGGATGATTCGTGCTCCAGCCGAATGGACGGATTGCCCTTCGGAGGACCACCCGCTGGTCAAGATCTTCGACGCAGCAATTAATCCGCTTGCTACCGTCTTGCGAACATTCCCGGATGACCATCCCGTGATCTTGGCATACACAACTTTCTTCGAGGACGAACCCGACGAGGCGCGGGAGACGCGTTTGGAAGATTGGCCTGCATTGCGTAGGCTGGTTGACCCGCTCCCGGAACTGATTGCATTGATGGAGCGTCCCCTGCAGAGGTTGGAGGATTTCAGGGTACTTTCTGTTCCAGGCCAGCAAGAGCGACATTATCGGGTTATAGGTGTGGGGCGAGCCATGCTGCAAATCCTGGCGCTACAGCACGAGCTTGGAGAACCTCTGGATTTGAGCGGTGCCACATTCGAGGAGCTCGTCGACAACGCCATCACGGCCGTGCCTGTGGAGGCAATTGGCGCCTTATATCATATGTTTCTTGCGACGAAGCCCAGAGTGCTTCACCACAAGAAGTACTGGTCTCTGGACGCATTCAAACAGGCTACAACCAATTTTGCAACGATCCACTCAATGCGCGATCCCGAATACCACCCACAGCTATACCGTCGCAAGCCCGGGACGCCTCTGGAGAGTAGACGTCCTCGCATCCCGGTTGAATTTCCCACAGACGACACTTCGGAGGGGCATCCAAAGAAAATGAAGACTGAAATTCGCCGTAGAAAAACACGTCCGAGGCCGGAAGAGGACGAGGACGACATGCCCGCGCCCAAGAGACAAGCGAAGCAGCAGCGGAACCAGGGGAAGAGGCCACTGGAGCAGAAAAAAGCGCCAGCCGTGGCATCGGTCGGTGAAAGAGTGGCGCGCCGCCAGAGATCGGACGATGAAGAAGAAGACCTACCCGTACCCAAACGGCAAACGACGCAGCAGCGCCAGCTCCGCAGTCGAGAGAAGAAGCCAGCCGCGGGGAAAAAAGCACCAGCTGCACCCACAGGTAAAGTGGTGGCACAAGGGAAAGGGTGGTATGAGGTAGAGAGTGGTAGTGATAACGAGGACTCCGAGTAGGTGAATTGTAGTTGTTTAATTACAGAATACATGGTGCTATAGACATTTTGAGGTCATGCACGGCTGCCAACGGCAACAACTGATACATTTGTTCTCGTAGCGTGCAGTCCAGACGGTGGCCTGCCGTTGATTGGAGGCTTTGGAGCATTAGTGTTGTGTACGCAGGTTCCTGGTTATGGCAACAAGCCACGGTTGGTTTTTGTACGCGGTATCACGGGGAAGGGTAAAGCCGGGGCCGCGGCAGTGTGCGGCGATGTTGAGAACTGACGCGGCCACTGCATGTGGCGGCGCGGCGGTATGGTGCTGCGACGCGGCGATGTGGTTTTGGGACGCGGCGGTGCTACCATGTAACGCGGCCGCGACGCGGCGCTGATCGGCCGACGCGGCCAAATATCCTAGCCCGATGCGGAAGAGACTCGCGAGAGCGTAAAAGTAGCCACACAGTGCGTCGAAGGACTGCGAAGTCGGCGGCAGCTTTTCAGCGACGTACTGACGTATAGGTGCAAGTGTGCGGAGCCGCCCGTCCGCGGTGGCGTAGATGAGTGAACAGCGGAGTAGCGTCGACTTGCTATGTGCGAGGTGGGTGGAGAAGGGCAGATTCATCTGGGCTAAAGCGTTTTCGGAAACGCCGTCCGGCAGAAGTGACATGATGCTGAGACATTCGCGTGCAAGAGGGTTGGCGACCATGCGAGGGCTTTTGAGCGACATTATAATCGACTTGTCCAGATTTGACTGCTTGTCGAACCCTTCGGAAAGTAGAGAAGTAGTCTCGTTCGCCCATCGCTTCAAGACCGACTCTCCGCCCTCGAAGGAGGCAATGTTCGCCAGGAGGGTGATCGCAAGAGGGAGGTTGTCAGTCAAGGCGAGCAACGCCGCGAGCTCGTCGCTATCAACTTCATCGACGATGTCGAGGAAGGTTTGTTGAGCAGCCGCATCGTCTAGCCGATCGAGGGGAGGGAGGAAGGGTCGGCTCCACTTTACTTTCCCTGGTCTCTCGGCGCCGCGCATGGTCACCTTATTTGGGTCAGATGAGCGCTAAATTCGATACAAGTTGACGCACCATAAGCTCCAAATGCGGAATCTCACTGAGCAGAGACAGAAAATCCTCAACATCCGATCGCGACACGGGAGCCTCCCAACAGTCTTCTAAGTTGTCCAGCACCAACACGCACGGCGCCCCAAGCTTTGAGAGGTATCTCACAATTGCTCGGGATAGCTTGGGCGTCTCCTCAAGGCCGAAGAACGCTGCAACCGCGGAGAACATGTCCGCCGCCGATGTAGATGACTCCAGCGATATGAAGTAGCGGTTGGAGGCGAAACGTGAAATGACGTCTGCGTGGTGGAGTATGGCTAGGGCAAGACTGCTCTTACCGATTCCGCCGGGGCCAAGGATCGCGGTTCGGAATGGGTCAGGCCCGAGAAGGAGTTTCAACAGCTCTTCGACCTCACTCTCACGACCATGAAAAATCGCTGGTGAGGCTGGGAGGAGCCAGAGACTGCTAGCGCTCTGCGAGCTGCGAGGCGTGAGTGTCCAGTTTTGGTATATTGACGGTCTAACCTTCCGTAGAACGAAAACGTCTGAAGGGAAGAACAGTTAGAGCAGACCCTAGATTGAGTGGAAATAGACTCACGGATCTCGTGCTGTTCGCTTGTTCAAGCAGTTCCATGAGCTCCCGGTGGCGAATTTCCGAATCCTCCTTCGCATCAGCAATAGCCGCGAAGGTGTTTAATCCTGCCTGAACCTACTTACGGTTAGATCCATCTGTGGCACATGTCATGAGATCACGAACTCCGAATTCCTCGGTGGCGTGCTGGAGGCCGGAATTGCAATCCTCCAGCAAAGCGGTGGTCTCGTTGTGCCGCAATACACGGCGAAACAGACCCAGATCCACCTGTGAGCGAACGTACGCGTGAACCTTTTGCAGTGTGCTGAAAGACATTAGATGTATACCACCTTTCATATTGAAGGAGGCGTACTCGAAGAACTGCGATAAATTTTGCAATACGGTGGGCGGGAGAGGACCACCGTCTCCACAGATATTCACAATTGCGTGTAGGATTTCGTGAATTTGCTCCAGCATGCTCATGCATCGTGATTTGTTGGATTTGACGCTCTGTGTGATATTGAGAGATAGTAAGAGATTCGTGATGGAGAGCTCAGTACCTCGACGGTCTCCAAAAGCAAGATCGATACACCTGCGATCCCCTTGAGATACGGGTTGTTGGAGTCGCCGTCCACGACATGGAGTAACAGACGAGCAGCTGTGGTTGTCCGCTTGAGAATCTGGGATCCCCGCGTTTCCGTCTTTGGGGTGGGTCGGGGCATGACAGCGACAAGGGGGTGTGTGATTCGAGTGGCTAGTTTAAATGGAGGCAGGTAGAGTCGAGTGTCTCAAGGTGGAGAATCAAGGATAATGGTCAATGATGGGTTGAAGATGGCAGCTGTACAGCCTGTATGTTTCAATTATCGTAATGGCCGTGATTCGCCGTCGTGTCAGATGGGTACACATACCACAGAATCAACTTCGGCCGGTTGTTGGAATTGAAAAGCGGGCAAAGTTTCCCGACAACGTCGCCAGATTTGTCCGAAGTCTAGGAAAGCAGTCCCACCGAATAGATGGCGTATATAAGCGGGGATCCTTTTTAGATGCGCGGCAGGGACGAGAGATTTTCGTCGGATCCAGGTTGGATCCAGATAATAGATTCCAGGCAAGGATGAAGATTTGAGCCTGGGCAGCTGTACGGATTTACGTTTTTGCGTCACGACAGAGGCAGATGAGATGGATGAAGCCAACGGCCTGGGGAAGCAAGATTTGACCCAATCGAATCGGAATAACGGATCGATGATGATGACTTGATGATGACCGCAGAAAGGAAGCCCGATTGTTTGGTTCTTGTTGGTTGTATGTGTCAAGTCCCTCCGTGCCAACGCAAGCTACATCTTATCTTGAACCGCCATCTGACCCGACATCGTGCTCCCATTACATACTCGGACTGAGAAAAGCTTGTCGGACGTGAAATCTTTCAATTGCCAGGCCTTTATGTACGTTTCAAGGCTCAGCAGGGTTGCACTTCATTTGACTTCATTCACCGTGATTCACGCCAATCCGTAGTTCTCCCATGTCGAACAGCCAGCATGCTCGGGGCAAGACACTTCCTTACAACCTTCCCCCAACATGCGATTCCTTGTTTACATCCAATGCCGTTCCGCCCGATACCCAACTGGCAGAGATCGCAGAGAGTTCGCGCATCGCGCAGGATCTCAAGGCCAGCCTGGAAATACAGATCACAGAGACGCGCATGGAGCTCCTACGTTTGGAGCGCGAGGAAATGTACGCAGCTCGCCATATCGAACGCTGCAAACTCCCTCTGGCTCCGATCCGCCGAATCCCCAACGAAATACTGTCGAATATATTCGTTTGCTACGCCGACCTCGTCAACTCCGCCCCGCCGCACCGTAGCCGTTGTACCAACGTTCACGGCATGTGGATCCTGGGGCATATCTGTGCTCATTGGCGCGCCGTTGCGCTTTCGACAGCCGCAGTCTGGTCTTCATTCTATTTTAGGTGCGGAGGAGTGGCGCGCCCCTCCAACGCCAGTGCGATGACCGAACAATTCCTGCTTCGCTCGGGGAATCACCTACTTTCCATCGAATTTGATTGCGTCGGCGGGTTTGACGAAGGTTTGGTGCCTCCGCACCTGGGGGATGTCTGCAGAGATATATTCGACGCCCTACTCACGCGGTCTGCTCAGTGGAAAGCGGCCAAATTCAGCATCCCGCCGGCGCTTTACCCCGAGATGCGCATCATCAGGGACAGGCTCCCCAACCTGGCTACTTTCCACCTTTCCCTGTTTGTGACGGAGGAGCAGCAGCCACTCCACGACGTGGACACCTTCCGCTCTTGCCCGCGCCTCGTCGATTTAAACCTGAGAACCCTCTCTATATGGGACAATTCCCCCCAATATATCTCGTTTCCGTGGCATCAGCTTACACGCTACGAGGGGGCTGCATCGTATGGCACCACGAACGTACTGGCGCAGGCGCCAAACATAGTACACGGTGTCCTACGATACGACATAGACCACCCCGTGGGCACGCGGCAGAATATCGTCCACCAGATGCGCAGTGTGGTCATACGGGGCGCCGCTGCCACCTACCTCGAGGATCTCGAATTGCCCGCCTTGCAGGACATCTCCTTTTCCGCCCACCTTTCTACCTTCATTGGTGACCTCATCCACCGGTCTGCGCCGCCTCTGCATTCGATAACGATATATCAGTTCTCCAGCTCCAACTCGGACAGGATCGTGGACAACATCCTTGCTGCCGCGCCGAGCGCTACTTTTCTCCACATTTCAGCTGGTCGCGACAATAGAAGCAGCGAACCTGGAGCTTGTGACGTGTTGTTCAAATCTCTAGCGCACCCGCCGGAGCTACCTGCTCCCCCGATGCTCCCGAAGCTGAAACACATGAAGATCTCTGGTATTGCGTTCGGCGACGCGTTTGTGCGCATGATAGAGTCGCGGTGTGTTCGCAACGCTTCTGGGATGGCAGTTCTCGAGAGTTGCCGGCTGGAGTCACTGAGCGTGGCGTACGCGGGCATAACAAGTCGTGACGATCTCTTGCACCTTCGCCGGATCGAAGTCCAGCTTGGATTGGACGTGACAATTCAAGTGGACGAACCGGAAACGCGCCCCCCGGCGCGGATGCTGCAGGACTTCAATTAATTTCTAACGTCTCTTGTATTTCCTTCTGTATTTGTCGAGATCTTGTATCCAATATAAGTATGGATGGGTGTATTATTTGTAGTTCCGCAGCGGTCCCGCAACTTGAACTTTTCGTGGTGACTGAATACCGGAGTAGTCGGCCCGAGAGGTCACAGTCACACCTCCTTCTCTCGTCCTCCTTCCACGACATATTGACGGCAACTAAGCCACATCTCGTAGGCTCGGTCCTGGTAAAGAGACTCGAGGCTTTGCTTACAAAAACCGTAAGCCGTTCGCCGCCTATATTGGCGCAGTTCTACCTGGGCTCACTCCTTCGAGGGGGGTTTACAGAAATGTCGAGTTATGAGGGAAACTTGGCCTACGGGCTCTCTCCTGAACTCAGCCACCTCCTCAACTCCAACGACCCCCGCGTCGACTATCAGGTCCAGGCGATCACCGATAGCTTGGGCATCGCACGATCCCTCAAAGGCGAATTGGGGCTTCAGATCACACAGCTGCGGATGGAGCTTATGCGATTGGAGCGCGAGGAATTGCACGCCACGCGTCACATCTCGCGCTGCGTATTCGCACTCGCCCCCATTCGTCGTGTGCCCACGGAGATTCTGAGGGAGATATTCCACTCCTATGCCGACCTGCTCGGCGACAGCCACGAGTGCGTGGACGTCAAGGACGGCATCTGGCTGATGTCACACATCTGCAGCTACTGGCGGGTCGTCGCCCTGTCGACGCCGGAGCTTTGGAGTTCGTGCAATTTTACGTGCGAGAAACGGTGCAAAGATGCTGCTGCGCTTGCCGGAGCTTGGCTCAGGTATGCTGGGACACGCCCTCTCGCGGTACGTTTCCATTGCAAGGACGCCTCTCCCGAGCATCGTGGCAAGGGCCACTGTCGACGCGTTATGGCGGTGCTCGCTGCTCGTAGCGCCCAATGGTCGGAATTGGAGCTCCAGATCCCGGCAAGCTTCTACACCCACCGTGACCTCGAATTTTACCCCTTGGACAGCAAACTTCCGCTTTTGCAGAAGCTGCGCATAATAGCTGTCCCTCCCGGAAACGGGTCCATCATTCACAGTGTCTTTGTGTTGACCACGTTCTCCGGCGCCCCGCGGCTCCGGGACGTGTCTTTGGTCTCCTTTGAGCTCTGGTCTTGTCGCATACTCCTTCCTTGGGATCAGATCACCTCTTATTCCGGCGCTGTCAGTGTCAATCCCCAAATCCTCAACGAAGCGCTGGATCTCGTGGACTTTACTGCTTGCCCGTCTGGCAAGGATGTAACTCCGTCCCTGCGGCTCCCCGAGCCACTTACCCACCGCCTCCGGCATCTGCATCTTCACGCCGGATCCCTTCGCCCTGAGCTCCTAACGCTTCCCGCTTTGCAATCTTTGCGTATCTCCGCCGCGGATATCAGCATTTTACAGTCAGTAGAACGCCTCTTACAGCGATCCATGGCGTCGCCGACCTCGCTGCACATCGACGAGTTTGCGCATTCCCCGGAGCTTGTGATGGTGTTGGCTGCAGCGCCTTCTATCGCACACCTCACGGTTTCTGCACCGACAGGTTTTTTACCCGTCTCGGTCACCGACCATTTCTTTACTTCTTTCGTGGAGAGTGGGGATGCACCTCCAGTATTACCTGCGCTCCGCACGATATCCATCGCGGGCCTCCCATTCGGCGAGGCCCTTGTGCGGATGGTCGAGTTGCGGAGCCGCCCGCCCTCGGCGGAAAATAAATGGGAGGGCCCGTGTTTGGAGTCAGTCACGGTCTCCGACGTGCGCCATACGCACATCTCGCATATCCTTCGGATCAAGAACCTCGAAACCGAGGCAGGGTTGCAATTTTTTTCGGGCTCTTTGTCCGCAGTGCGGTGAGTCGTTTGTGAATTTGATTCTGTGTCGTCCGCATTGATAGCATGACTTTTTTGTCAGGATCCTTGGTTAGTATGTAGAAGGCAAATTTGGCGGAACTGCCAAATATTAGTAATGAGGACTTTGCTTCCGGGCTATCATACTTGCGATCATGCATTCTTCCCGCGGCGTGCCTCGAGGCCGCAGCCAGGCTTCTTCTCACCAGCACGACAGACGCAAGGCCGCTACGCTCGCTCCGCACTCTGGCGGTTATGGCGCGCGAGGGGAGATGTCGAATTACGGATGATGGTGAGAGACTACTCTGCGTTTGTCGTGCGCATAATTTTGGGAATCCGGATCTCTTTGAGATCTCGTACGCAGTTATTCGAAAGGAAAATCCGTAGGTAGGTGCGAGTGCTTTCGCCGATGGTTGAGGCTCAACTCTCCAAGCTATACGTACTGAAGTCTAGCTCTCTACAACCGGGTGCGAAATCCGACCTGGAGACCTCCATCGCCGTTTATTCGCCGCAACAAGTCCGAGCCGGTTTCTATACCGAACTCAGGATACCTATCGCTATGGCCTTTTATCACTCCTTGCGCCGTCTGAATCTGAGATTTATCATCCTGCAGTTGGGTGGTACCTGTCCTGCTCAATTCGGTTTATTTGTCCTCGGATGTCGTCACCTTCTGTGCCGACTCGGTGGATAGCAAACAATCCTCGCCCACCCCATTCAATGTTCGAGCACCAGGCGAAACTCGTCGAGGGTGCCGCTAGGGGGGGTTCAACATCGGAACTGTGGAACTGCCCGTTTGACTCAATCCCAGTGGTGGCAGCGTTACTCTAGTTTCGTAGACGGTAGACAGAAAAACCTCTTACCTTGCTTCCGCAATCCATCCGACGCGGTCCCGGCGGCGTCAATTGGCTCGTACAGCTTGAAGGTGAACGGTTTATGCGTTGAGCGGCAATGTCTGTCTTGAAGTATGCCATCAGGCTAATTATTGAAAGAGGTTCAAAAAATATCCAGGCCTGTACCGGATGTTGCCGGGATCCGGTATGATCACATCACCCGCGTATTTCCGACACCCCATTGTTGACACGATCCTTTCTTCCTGCCACCATGACCGCCACAATGAGCATCGACGATCGTCTAGCCCTCTTGCGTCAGACGATCGAAACAGGACTCCCCGTTGCTGCGGGCATTCATCCAGTCAAGGCAGAAGACCTTGTCTTGTATTACGACGTTGATGATAGGTCCAAGTGAGTGGCTCACCACGAATCTATACAGAACCGTCTAATCTATCCTCCACGAAGTCGCATTGATCTTGCACATGCAGCTGAGCAAGATCTTGCTGCACTCCTCAGTGCCTGCGGCCAGCCTGATACCGGCAATTTCAGAACAATGGACGCCACGAAGTTTGCCACACGCCTGGATGTCGTCGCTTCTGGTCTCCTTGACGCGATTGCCACCGATGTCCTCCAAGGAGAGAACGCGGATGGAAATAAACATCTGAAAGCGCAGCTGACGGGACTCAAGGTTTACGGTTCGTTGTTGCATGCAAACATCCGACACACAACTGATTTGAAAATTCCCCCAGGTCCTGACGTGTCGACAAATGGATACGGCGAGGTGCTGCAAGGAAACTATCTAATCGGATCCCTGGTTGTGGTCTTGCCGGCCCCTCATGTCGGTGGCAGAGTGCTAGTTCAGCACCAAGAGGCGTCTTCTGTACTTGATCCCGCGTCTGAGCTCGCCGCCGCATCATCTCCTGCAATCTGGTACATGGCATCCTACGGCAACGTCCCGCAAACCGTGGAGCCCCTTGCTGCCGGGCACCGTGTCCTCCTGACCTATGCTCTGTTCCTCGTTGACCCCAGCGTGCCCACCGTACCGCCCCAGACACGCACGTCGACTGATCGCCGGCTCGAAGACACGCTCCGCGCGCTGCTTGCTGACCCAAACTTCCTTCCCGCTGGAGGCTTACTCGCCGCTGGGCTCGCACACACCTACCCATTGCCAACTTCAACTGGGCAGTACGACCTGGACCCCACTGCGCACTGGGAGGGCGACGTTTACGTGACGTCTTACACGCCGGAACGGAAATGGGGTGTTGTCCTGCGCGCACTGAAGGGCGGCGATGCGCGTCTGCGCGACATCTCCACGCGTATCGGACTCGGGCCATTTGTGCGGCCGCTCTATGAGGGCTACGAAGATAAACACAACGTTGTCTGTGACGTGCTCATGGACGACGTTCCCGACTTGTTCGGCATAAATGAGAACCTGTCCGGCATGGGCTGGGGGTCGAGCGACGCGGACCCGAGTGAAGACACGGCAATGGGGAGGATCATGGCCAAGGGAACCGTGCTCTGTTGCGACGCCTCGCGTGCGGGGGAGCTGCAGCACTTGGTTGCGAAGTGGGGCGCGAACTCTACTACGAAGATCAATATTTCACAGGTCCCTGGGGTTGCGGCGCATTGGCTGTCCGGACTTGGGGAACAGAACAGGACAAAGACGGCATATATCAGAGAGGACAACATGGTTGAGGATATGTGTGGAACCGTGGCGCTGTTCATTCGTGTGCCTGCCGTCGGGGAGGGGATCCGCTCGTCGTGACAGAAGTATCAGAAGAAAAGAAATCGTGACAGAAGTATCAGAAGATAATTTCTTTTCGAGTCCAATGTTTTCCTAACTGAATCAATGTATCTACGTACTCCGCACGGATTCGGCCGCGGACGGTCGCGCAAGAGTTTTCTGATCGCGCCGACGCGAAGGAGGCACGCACCATGGAGACAAGCCGCCGATCCCGAAAGTCCGACGCCCCGGGCTTGAGGAGCTGGCAACTGAAACTTGCCAGAGTACAATTGGAGTACAACATCGTGCAACAGACTGAGACAACACGATTCGAACACTTTCAAACGCGTCGAGGCGTTGAACCCCTATGCGAGCTACAACAAACGAGGTACGAGTTTCGAATGTTGTAGTGTCTGCTTATAAGAGACTATATGCGAGCTAAGTATCTCGAACGCTATGTTTCATGCTGTACTTGTGACTTGTAAGCTCGAAATTCGGAAGGTGACAACTTGAAGGACCACACCACGTCCGTCGTCGGCCTAGGCGCAGTGGCCAATGTGGCAAAGGCTGGGCAAATTTGAGACTTGAAGGTTAAGATTTGGTCAAGGGGTACCCGCCGGAGAATGCCGAGACACAGCCTTATGGGATGGGGGGTCCGGAGAGTTCTTAATTCAGTTTTTGGAAAAGTCTTCGAACCTCTCAAAAATGCGTTTGGAAGGGTCTTGAAAAAAAAAAGATTTTTTTTCGTCTTTTTCGGTACTCGTAATTCAGCGGTGTCATCGGGACACAACCTTGCCAAACAAGGTCACCGATGTTGAAAGACATAACTTGACCTGTATTATGAGATAATGGGTACAAATCCTGGGGCAGCTGCTAATATTGAGACCCTTGTTGCACTAACGAGTGCAAGAGGGGGGAAAAGGGGGGAAATTTTTAGGACATTACCCTTTTGGGAAGGCCACGTGACCCTTACGTATGGGGTGGGTGGTCTAGCAAGCCGTTAATTCACTTTTTCGACCCTGTGTGCCGAATTTCTTTGGCGGGTACCCCTTGGATTTGGTTAAGATTTGGTTTCGCGAGTGGAATTCAAATTTGACAATAAGTGAAAGGCCTTTCAAAAGCGCACCTCGAGCTTGACTCGGAGCAGATCGAACCCCATGGAGAATGAATCTGAATATTTGCAACGCTTGCGCAAGCTGTAGTATATTTGCAGCTCTTTGGTCTCGGCGTGCCTTTCGGCAATGGGCATAACGTCACTGTGCGGCATGCCGAACGCGGATCTCTTTCACACCACCAATCCGTCCGACAGACGTCCAACCTTCTCTTCCTGGTCTCTTGGTCGCTCAGAACAAGTAGGTACCCTCTGGGGCAGATACGACATCTCTTTGACACGCCTAGCTACTGTTGGCCCACGAGGGGCGAGAAGCAGCATGTCTTCTGACGAAGAAGACCCCCGAGAGTTGCACAGAGAACCCCAGAAACGCCAGCGTGCGTGCGATGTTTGCCGCCGCAGAAAGAGTACGTCTTCTTCCCAATTCCTGAAACCGGCGTTCCTGAGCGGGACCGTGCCGTGTAATGCTACCTACCTACCTACCTACCTACCAGACAAAAATCGTCGTCTTTCGGCTGTTGTATTCGAAACCGACGCGTCATTCGGATCCGGTTTTATCTGGATGAAGTGAGATTTCGGAACCTCACGGTTACGAACCGGTGGTCTGTCTGGAGAGACTAACTGCAACCGAGCCTTTTTTCTCCCTGATGTTGCAGTTTTCCTTTACTCATATCCTATCTTTTTACAGCTCGATGCAAGTCTTTTCAAACTACTTCCTCTTCGGGTCGACTGACGGATGGTGACATTGGGAAACAACACAGGTGACGGGTCCCAGCTGCCTGGAGAAAAGTGCACAACTTGTAGTGAGGGGAAATATAAATGCACGTATCTTCTAGTCGCCCCAGTTCGTCGCCGTTTTTGTTCCCGTTATGTCGCTCATTAGCATCAACAGAAACGTCCCCCACCGCAGAGGTGAGCTGTCCTAAACCCACATAATAGCCACTGACACATACCAGGCGCTACGTCGAGTCCCTGGAGAAACGACTGGCAGAGTCCGAGGCGCTGGTACGCCAGCTCCGTGGCGAGCTTGCTGCGTTGCGCGCCTACAACTGCTCTCTGAAGAAGTCGACTGAACCAGGGAACGATAATAGCGGCTCGGATCCTCTGAGTTCGATGGGCCCCAACGAACGCGCTGCCGCGTCCTTGTTCCTCATGCGCACGGCGTTGCAGAAAGTTTTTGAACCGCAGCCACCGCCCCACGAAGATGACGTGGTGCATCTCGATCTCGTGCGCAGGGTGTGCCTTTTCCTTGATCATGCGACTTGACGGGGACTTGATGGACTCTTGTCGCAGCTTCAGAAACTTGAGGTGGCGCCGTTGGCTGACAACCGCTTCATCGGGAAGAGCTCGGGCGCCGTGCTACTCGATGTGGCTATGGATCTCAAGGAGCATGTGGAGCGTGAGGAGCGTGAGGAGGGTTTGAGATACGGCCGCACCAACGATTCTGCCCACGATCATTCGCCACCGTTCTCGTGGCCCTCTAGGCGATTGCACTTTTGGACATGGAAACCGGTACGCGGTTTCCCTACTGCGTACCTGATTATTGACCGCATCAGTTGGAGCAAGAAACGCGTTTCACGCCGAAATACCGGTGGCCGTCGCAGCCCCGCATGGCCCAGCTAATTGAGTTGTATTTTTTGCACCAGAACATGTATCTGCCGCTTCTTCATCGCCCAACCTTTGAGCGAAATATCGCTGATGGGCTCCATTCACGGTTTGTACCCCTCACTCTTGATGCACATGTGCGAATAATGAATACGACTTGGTACAGCAATGACGGCTTCGCGACGACCGTCTTACTTGTGTGCGCGATTGCGTCGCAGTGGGCTGTGGACCCGAATATCACTGGTCTGGATCTCACATGCGGACGGGAGTGGTTCGAGCAGGTATGTCGAAGACCGTTGTCAGACATTACAACCTTTCCTTGCCAATAGGTCGCGCCGGTCGGAAGCCATTTCTTTAGACAGGCGTCGCTGTACGACCTGCAATACTACAGTGTGCGTTTCTGTCCTCTCCCCTCATCACCAGCTTTATGTTCTAGTCATGACGTTGACATACGACCCTCAGCTTGCAGCGCAGTTCCTCGATGGCTGCTCTGCTCCGCAGGCAAGGTGGAACCTTGTTGGTCTCGGCTTACGGGCCGCGCAGGTTCTGTGTCCCGTCGTTTACGCTGTCCTCAGTTAATAATGTTGCGACAGGATATCGGTTGTCATCGACGCACTGCCCGCATCGAGGTACCAACGATCGAGCGTGAGCTGTACAAACGAGTGTTCTGGGTGCTTGTGTTCCAGGACCGTGTCCTGAGTTCGACCATGGGCCGCACCTGCGCTGTGCAGCATGACGAGTGAGAAATGATTTTTCAATCCACCTTACATGTACTGAGAAATGTTCAACTCATTCGCAGTTTTGATATTGATCTCCCAATAGAATGCGACGACGAATATTGGGAGCACCCGACGCATCCATTCCAACAGCCTAGGGGCGTACCGTCTCGTGTCGCGTTTTTCAACACGCTGATACGACTGCATCACATCTGGGCGGTCAGCCTCAAGACATTGGTATATCCCCTTATCACGAGCCGAGCTACTGCTTACCTTCCCAATAGTATGGACTCGACAAATCGCGGATGCCTTTTATGCGAGACGACGGATGGGAAGACAAGGCTGTTGTGGAGCTGGACTCAGCCTTGAACAATTGGCGTGATCAGGTCCCAGAACATCGTGCGTATAAACTCTGACAAGGACTCGGTGGTTTCTCAGGGCTTTTAGTACGCTGGGACCCCACGCGCGCGGACCCCGTGTTCTTCGACCAATCTGTCGCGCTACACTGTGGTTACTGCCACCTGCAGACTCTAATTCACCGTCCCTTTATACCGCTGATTCGCAAGGCTGCGCCAACAGTACGTTGACTTCGGAACACCCCACGGGGAGGCGCTAATTAGTTCGGCAGGCACTGCCGTCGCTAGTAATCTGTACAAACGCAGCGCGGGCGATCGCTAATATGGTAGACGTTCAAAAGAGACGGAAGGGCAATGTGCCGTTTGTTAGGAACTTAGTGCGATGACTTGACTGCGCGCAGTTAGACGCTGACACCCATTCTCCTCGCATCTAGGAGACGATCTTCACAGCGGGTCTCATCATGTCGCTGAACGTGTTGAGCGGCAAGCGGACCGGGCTTGTGTCGGACACACATGGGGAGACAGCCACAATGCACAAGTGTATGGAAATACTGCGCTATTATGAAAGTCGGTCAGTCGTGCGATGCACCTTTATTCCACCGTTCGTTGAATGCGATCCCCAGATGGCAAAGCGCTGGTTTGTTTTGGTAAGTTAAACCGCGCAACATATCCGTGCTGTGACACTGGATTGTAGGGATATCCTCGCAGAACTTGCCTCTGTAGGCCACCTGCCTCCACCCAACATTCACCCGTCGGCAACCGAAGACACACAACCCGGTTCGCAAATATCGCGTGTTTCACGCAAAGAACTCGACCGCACCATCGACGGACTTCAGCCGCGCGCGCTGTATGAAACCACGCCAAGACCTTCGTCGGTTGCAGGTGACTATGGGCCCTCGGGCTCAACGCCGATGGTGCGAAGCGTGCTCACACCGACGTATCTCACACCAACGTATACGTCCGAGACTTTCCTCAACCCACAGGCGCCATACGGACAGATGGACCCGGCGCAGGCCAGCCGCGAGCTGGGGGATATGATGGGCTCGATTGATAACCACGCGATTGCGATGTGGACAAATGCGCCTGCGGGAGTGGAGTGCGTTTTCTTGTCTCCGGTTCCCATCAGATGCTCATGGGTCTCAGGGTCGATGCTTGGGCAACTTATCTGTCGACCTTCAGCGATATGCACGGGCAGTCGGGTGCCGGTTCGAGCATGTATGGCGACCAACGGCCATTTTAAATGGCCATGTTCCACGGATAGCACGGCGATAGAGACAGCTGCTGTGCATTATCTATCCCCTCATTATCCGAAACCAATGGTGGACATTTCGTAGACGATCAAAGTATTTCCTCCTTCTATATGCACAGCGACGGTACTGTCCAAAATATGGCGCGATGGGTGAGAAGCCAGGACAGCTGCCAGTGCATGTAACCATTGCGAAAGCGTACGTGCAGTACATACTAAGTATGTCCGATTCACCCGCCTGTATACTGAGTGATCAAACAATATCAAGATGAAACGTACGTAGATGAAAATTGTCTTTCGAACTTGCGCCGGTCCGCCAGATGATGGATATAACTTTCCTGAATACCCGAGTCAGAGTACGTGAGCGAGAGTACTACATCGGCAGCGCAAAAAGAAGATGACTCGGGGTCAGGTGGTATTCGGGCGCGGGGAGTCGAACCCCGACTGCGAGTAGACTCGTAACCAATCTGCCTACGCCGTTCTAACAAGGCGAGCTTGTTGGCGTAGGCAGTCGACTGCGAGCTGATTCAACGACAATAGCAACTAAGTTAACTAAGAGTCCTACACTACGCCCGTTGTTGAAGTGGTACGTATACCCGGCTGCATCCGAGTGAATGTTGAAGTTAAAGATCTGGCACCGAGATGTATCTGGCGTGCTAGTTAGACGGAACACAGAGAGATATAAACTCAGAACTCACCTTTCAAACTTCGTTGATCCCTCGAGTGCAGCTCTCAAAAGAGAAAGAAGGACAATTTGTTTCTGTCTCGTGCCGAATAGTTATTCCTGAGGAGTAAATGGCCATGAGTAGCGTGGAAAGAAGAAAGAAAAAGAAAACGTTTAGGTCCAGAGTCATTCGGGCGCGGGGAGTCGAACCCCAACTGCGAGCTACCACATATGACTCAATCCCAAAGCAAGAATATTAATGCTCACCGTGTTCCATACACCACACCCGTTGTTGCTAGCCTATACCTGGCTGCATCCGAGTGAGCGTGAAGCCATAGAGCTGGTACCGGGATGTATGTGGCATGTTAGTTGAGCGTGTCAAAAACAAACGCAACAAGATCCAAACTCGCCTTTCGAACTCCGGTGATCTGCTGCACAGATTCCCGAAGCTGCAGCAGATCCCCGAAGCCATACGCGAAAGCCTGGATAACTGGAAGCCAAAGTAAATGAACGGCGCAGAGCAGAGAGAGAACAAGCGGAAAAAGAAAAAGAGTCACGAGTCCATTTCCAGCCATTCGGGCGCGGGGAGTCGAACCCCACTGACTGCGAGTTATTGCTCCCAGAAGACTCACGAGACAAGAATGCTCGCTGTATTCCGTACACCACGCCGTTCTTGGCGTGCAGTGCGATACCGCACGTCTGGTGGAGGTTACACTCGCGAGTCGGGTACTTTCGACGGGTGAATGAGTATTTCTGTGCACTTTTGATCGATGGAATGGAATTTTAGGAAGGGGTGCTGGCATCACTGGGTTTGAGCTGGGTCCTGTCAAAAGAAAAAACAAAGGTTATATCCTCGGTAAGGACGAGAGGACGGGGTGGAAAAAGAAGGTGGAAGTTCAATCGGGCGCGGGGAGTCGAACCCCCAACTGCGAGCTATCAATCGTTCGAATTCTTTGACGGAAAGCATGGCCGCTGTGTTCCTTACACAACGCCCGTTGTTGGGGTGGTAGATATACCTGGCTGTATGCGGGTGGACGTTGAAGCAACGGATCTCGCAGAGGGAGGAGGATGCGCTCTATGACCAAAAAAGTGGCAAATCAACGTCATATATTAGTCGGACACGAGGAGTCGAACCTCGGTGTGCGAGTAGATTTTGAGAGAAGGAACGATCGCTGCACGATGTCCCCTATTGGCTGGCGGCGTCAAGAGGCATGACGCATACATGGGCATCGCAGTTCACAGGTAAGACAGCTGAAGGCAAAAGCAAAAAAGACCAAGTTGAAGGAGTAATTATAACCGTCGCCAAGGGTATCATGATACCATGATGCGTATGAGAAAAGCGAGACAGACGGAGAAAATGATTCCAGAAGGAGGGGAAAACAGGCGGTCTGCAATCATTTGGACGCGGGGACAACGCCTCGGAGAAGGGTTTGAGGCTGTGCATCGCGCGGGCCGGAAGCCGACTGCCTGCTTTCAAGTTTAATGACCATTCAACCGCCAAAGTTGCTCACTTGTCTGACGATGCCTTAGCCCACTTCTCGTCGATTGGGAGGCATTGTGGCCGACAATCGATGATTCTGACGCCAGCCAGGAGCATTTGGCGCTGCACACGAAGAGCAGATGTCTGGTCATGACGACAAACGACTAGACAAGCTGTCGACGGACTGCTGGTATGCACACTGTTGCCACCTGGACCGTTTCTCATACGTCTGCCAGGATTCAGGACAACACCGACTCGTCAGCGACGGTCTTCCCATGGCATCGAATCTCCAGTCAGGCAGGACGACAAAATCCGATTCTACTAGTACGATTCCGGTCTTCTCGTTGTCCTTGTTTCGGCGGCCGCCTTCCTCTAGATCTTGGCGCGCCACGGGAAGGATATCGTCCGTGCGTGCTACCATTGATTGGAATTTGGGTGCGTATCTTCCCTCCTCTCTCCTTCTCTTTGTAAAGGCGGCGGGGATACTCGCATTGGTATGCGAGTCCGCGCAGATGGAAGTACGCGTCTAGATGCATGCCCGGCGCGCCATTTGCGCAACGCTCCTCGCCCTGGTGTGCGACCTTCCAATCCCTCTCCAGCGCTCCCTTCCTCTTCCCTTTCTTCATGCTATAGCACAATGCTGACCCACTTGCAGGTTTCGAATACCTGGGAAACGATGCCCTTCGTACCCACCGTATATACCTGCCTTACTTTCACTCTGCCCTCGCCTCCCGTCCGGTGATGGGGCTTCCCGGGACGGCTGCCATCGGGGAGCTGGGCTGCCGGCTGGATTCCGCGCGATCGGGGATTGGGGATGATGTCTGTGCGGTGTGCCGCGGGGGCTCGATGGTGCTGGCAACGCAAGCGGGATACGAGATGGAGCTGGCACGGGGCGCGATTGGGGGCGCTGCGCGATGGGAGACGATAGCGCGGTGCGAACGAATGCGAGTCCCCTTTTGTCGTCGTTCCCCCTCGTCATCTCCTCCTTCTCCCCCTCGTCGTCTCCCCATGTCCTTCTCCGCCTTGTCTCTCCTTCCTCCTTCTCCCCGTCTCCCTTCGTCCTCCTTCTCCAGCCTCATCAATCCCCTCCCTCGTCGCCTCATCCTTCTCCCCGTCCCCGTCCCCTTCTCCCCCCCTTCTTCCCCTCCTCCCCCCGTCCTCCCGATCGTATCAGCACACACGAACACCGCAGAGTTCCCACGCCGCGTTGTGTGCGGGTGCTTAGCGGCTTGCGAGCAGCGAGCAGGGGTGGCGGCGCTCGAAACATGCGCTGCGCTCGGGCATCGCGACCGGTGCGATTACGACTGCGCGGGGAGGTGCGGGGGGGAATGACGCGGGAGGTGGGAGACGGGAGACGGGGAACGAGGGCGGCGTCACGGTGCGCGGTGCGCGGGGCGCTGCAGTGCGTGGGCAATCAGGGAGGATGCGCGTGCATGTGCCAGTGGTGTGGCGCACAGTGTCAGAAGTAGGCGTGTGCGTGTGCGTGTGATGGAGTGCGGTGGGGAGGATGCGGAATTGGAAAGAGCGCCCACCCGTGGAGTGTAGTGGCCGTGGTGGCTGCACGCGACGAAGGGATGGCGCGTCGGGATGATGCGCGTGCGGGGGCTAGCAGCTGTGGCCGGGCCGGCGTGGGGTGTGGGGTGTGGGGGCGGCGCCGGCGTGATTCAATATTGTGGTGGGGAGGATGTGCGCGCGCGAGCACGTCGAGGAGAGCGCAGGCGCTGGCGCGGGAATGGCACGGTCGGCGGAGGTGCGTGCGGAGATGCGTGGCCCGGGAAGCACTGCGAGCATAACCGGGTGCGAGGGTGGGGTGATCATCAGCCTGGTGATGCGTGGGTCGCTGTAGTATGGCTTGGGCGGGGCGTGCCGCCTCTCCCCGCGTCGGGAGGGTGTGCGGATGTGCGGATGTGCGGGTAGCGGCGCGACCGGGCGGGCGCATTTCTGACGGCGAAGGTGGCGATCGCGCAGGTACCACCCCGAATCTGTGTACTTACACATGGAAATTTGTGCGGGGTTCCTTCACTTGCGAGTAGCTCCCGCGGCGCACGCAGCGCTCAGACCTAGACATTCGAATATTTAAGCTGGTGTATTGAACGTAACTCGGCGCTCTTCGTGCGTCTTCCTTTTCCACCCTTTTGTCTGTGGAGCACGGGGACGCGGCGGTGGGGATCAGCCGAGTCCGCACAGAAATATCTAGATAAGTACATGCCCGGCGCACCCCACATGCATCTGCTTGTGCAAATCCTTCCTTATGTCCTTCGCCCCGCTTTTCATGGTAAGTAACGCACGGTGCTGACCTACTTGCAGGTAGCGAATGCTCAAAATCGCTCTTACTGTGACTCTGTCTCTCAGCTTTCTGTTCTGCCTCGTCCTCCTTCCTCCCCCATTGCCTTGCTCTTCCCCCCATCGTCCTGCTCGTCCCTCCCTCCCTCCTGCTCCCTGAAACTCAAAGTTTCAGGAGCAGTCTCTGTTAAGTCGAAATTGCACATGATACGGAACATTTTGGGTGGCCAAATACTATTCCCGAAATTTCCCGTTTCAGTAACCCTTCCAGTGCCCCAGATATGTTACATTTCTGTTACAATCTTAGCCCTGCTTATATCGCTACCAATACTAAAAGTTTAAGATACATCTTCAGGGACCCCAAGTTTTACTTTTTTTCGGAGTGTACATCGGCAGCGCAAAAAGAAGATGACTCAGGGTCAGGTGGTATTCGGGCGCGGGGAGTCGAACCCCGACTGCGAGCTGATTCAACGACAATAGCAACTGAGAGTCCTACACTACGCCCGTTGTTGAGGTGGTACGTATACCCGGCTGCATGTGAGTGAATGTTGAAGCCATAGATCTGGCACCAGTATGAAGATACAAACTCAGAACTCACCTTTCGAACTTCGTCAATGATCCCCGGGCGCAGAACTGATTGCCATTCAGGGTGCAGCTCGGACTGTATAACTGGAAGCCAGAGCCCTCAAGAGCCAGAGGAAATGATCACGAATGGCGTGGAAAGAAGAAAGAGAAACAAAATGTCTAGGTCCAGAGTCATTCGGGCGCGGGGAGTCGAACCCCAACTGCGAGCTACCACATATGACTCAATCCCAAAGCAAGAATATTAATGCTCACCGTGTTCCATACACCACACCCGTTGTTGCTAGCCTATACCTGGCTGCATCCGAGTGAGCGTGAAGCCATAGAGCTGGCACCGGGATGTATATGGCATGTTAGTTGAGCATGTCAAAAACAAACGCAACAAGATCCAAACTCGCCTTTCGAACTCCGGTGATCTGCTGCACCGATTCCCGAAGCCATACGCGAAAGCCTGGATAACTGGAAGCCAAAGTAAATGAACGGCGCAGAGCAGAGAGAGAACAAGCGGAAAAAGAAAAAGAGTCACGAGTCCATTTCCAGCCATTCGGGCGCGGGGAGTCGAACCCCACTGACTGCGAGTTATTGCTCCCAGAAGACTCACGAGACAAGAATGCTCGCTGTATTCCGTACACCACGCCGTTCTTGGCGTGCAGTGCGATACCGCACGTCTGGTGGAGGTTACACTCGCGAGTCGGGTACTTTCGACGGGTGAATGAGTATTTCTGTGCACTTTTGATCGATGGAATGGAATTTTAGGAAGGGGTGCTGGCATCACTGGGTTTGAGCTGGGTCCTGTCAAAAGAAAAAACAAAGGTTATATCCTCGGTAAGGACGAGAGGACGGGGTGGAAAAAGAAGGTGGAAGTTCAATCGGGCGCGGGGAGTCGAACCCCCAACTGCCGGCTATCAATCGTTCGAATTCTTTGACGGAAAGCATGGCCGCTGTGTTCCTTACACAACGCCCGTTGTTGGGGTGGTAGATATACCTGGCTGCATGCGGGTGGACGTTGAAGCAACGGATCTCGCAGAGGGAGGAGAAAATGATTCCAGAAGGAGGGGGAAAACAGGCGGTCTGCAATCATTTGGACGGGGGCTCAGTGCGAGCAGATCCAGCAGTGCTTGGTGCCAGGTACACCACGTCCAAGACTCCGGTTTATCTTTCGAGCGGTCCATCATAGAGCTATCGAGTGACTTGCCAGACGAGCCTGAGAGTCGAGAGATGGAGTCGAAACGTAGTTGGACGTTGTGGACCAATTGTGGGCTTGTGGTTGCTTGTGAGAAAGGTTTGAGGCTGTGCATCGCGGGCTGGAAGCCGACTGCTGCTTTTTCACCTTTTTTCACGACCGTCACCGCAAATCCATGACAATTCTGACTTGTGTCTGACGATGCCTCATTAGCCCACTTCTCGTCGATTGGAAGGCATTGAGTCCGACAATCGGTGATTCTGACGCCAGCCAGGAGCATTTGGCGCTGCACACGCAGAGCAGGGCCGAAGACGTCTGGTCATGACGACAAGCTCATGGACAATGTCGACGGACTGCTGGTATGCACACTGTTGCCACCTGCACCGTTTCTCATACGTCTGCCAGGATTCAGGACAACAGCGACTCGCCAGCGACGGTCTTCCCATGGCATCGAATCTCCGAGTCAGTCAAGCAGGACGACAAAATCCGATTGCTTCTATATCTCTACCAGTACGATCCCGGTCTTCTCGTTGTCCTTATGTCGGCGGCCGCCTTCCTCTAAATCTTGGCTATCCGCGCGACGGGAAGGATATCGTCCGTGCGTGCTACCATTGACTGGGTGCGTATCTTCCCTCCTCTCTCTGGCACCGTACCTGCTTTACTTTCACTCTGCCCCGCGCCTCCTGTCCGGTGATGGGGCTTCACGCGAGAGCCGGCTGGATTCTGCGCGCGCGCGCGATCGGGGATTGGGGATGATGTCTGTGCGGTGTGCGGCGGGGCTCGATGGTGCTGGCAACGCAAGCGGGATAGGAGATGGAGCTGGCACGGGGCGCGATTGGGGACGATAGCGCGATGGGAGAAGATAGCGCGGTGCGAATGAATGCGAGTCCCCTTTTGTCGTCGTTCCCCCTCGTCATCTCCGCCTTCTCCCTCCTTC
Source organism: Mycena vitilis (assembly GCA_029203975.1). NCBI lineage: Eukaryota > Fungi > Basidiomycota > Agaricomycetes > Agaricales > Mycenaceae > Mycena > Mycena vitilis. The sequence continues at coordinate 119,072 of JARGYF010000103.1, forward strand.
CCCCCATCTCCTTCTCCCTCCTTCCTCCTTCTCCCCGTCTCCCTTCGGCATCCTTCTCCAGCCTTATCAATCCCCTCCCTCTTCCTCGTTCCCCGTCTCCCTTCGTCCTCCTTCGTCCTCCTTCTCCCCGTCTCCCTTCGTCCTCCTTCGTCCTCCTTCTCCCCGTCTCCCCGTCTCCTTCTCCCCATCTCCTCGTCTTCGTCCCACCCTCGTCGTCTCACCGTCCCCTTCTTCCCCTTCTCCCCCTTATCCCCCCCTTCTTCCCCTTCCCCCGTCCCCCCGATCGTATCGGCACACACGAACACCGCAGTCTTCCCATGCCGCGTTGTGTGCGGTTTGCGAGCGCGGGCGCTCGTGCGATCACGACGTGGAGGATACGTGCGTGTGCTCAAGCCTATGCGCGGACGGTGGCGAACGGCAACGGTGCGATGGGAATGACGCGGAGCGCATGGAAGGGTGGGAGACGGGGAACGAGGGCGGGCGCGGGGCGCTGCAATCAGGGATGCGCGTGCATGTGCCAGTGGGGGGCGGGTGGCGCCGGCGTGATCGTGGTGGGGAGGATGCGTGCGCGCGAGCACGTGTCGAGGAGAGCGCAGGCGCTGGCGCTGGCGCGGGAATGGCACGGTCGGCGGAGGTGCACACGGAGATGCGTGGCCCGGGAAGCACTGCGAGCATAACCGGGTACGAGGGTGGGGTGATCATCAGCCTGGTGATGCGTGGGTCGCTGTAGGAAGGCTAGGGCGGCCCCGGGGGCGTACCGCCTCTCCCCGCGTCGGGCGGGTGTGCGGATGTGCGGGTGTCTACGAAGCGGCAGCGGCGCGACCGGGCGGGCGCATTTCTGACCGCGAAGGTGGCGATCACGCAGGTACCGCCCCGAATCTGTGTACTTACACATGGAAATTTGTGCGGGGTTCCTTTACTTGCGAGTAGCTCCGCGGCGCACGCAGCGCTCAGACCTAGACATTCGAATATTCAAGGGTGTATTGAACGCTGTCTGTCGACTGGGTCGCGGACGGGCCGCATCCACACAAGCTTTCCGATGCGTCAAGCCGATCATGCTGTATCATCTCGTATCGTGCGTCTTCCTTTCCACCCTTTTGTCTGTGGAGCACGGGGACGCGGCGGTGGGGATTAGCCGAGTCCGCACAGAGATGTCTAGATACATGCCCGGCGCACCCCACATGCATCTGCTTGTGCAAATCCTTCCTTATGTCCTTCGCCCCGCTTTTCATGGTAAGTAACGCACGGTGCTGACCTACTTGCAGGTAGCGAATGCTCGAAATCGCTCTTACTGTGACTCTGTCTCTCAGCTTTCTGTTCTGCCTCGTCCTCCTTCCTCCCCCATTGCCTTGCTCTTCCCCCCACCGTCCTGCTTGTCCCTCCCTCTTGCTCGTCCCCACATCGTCCTGCTCTTCCCTCCCCCCTGCTCGTCCCTCCATTGTCGTCCTCTCCCATCCTTCCTCACCCCTCGTCTCCTTCGTTCCTCGCTCCTCATATCCCGCCCCTTCTAGCCTCCCCTCCAGTGCCAGACGAGGGCGTTACGGCTGACACCGTACACTCGCTCTGAGGGAAGACTTGATTGTTTCGAAAGCTGGGCATTGAACGTACTTAACCGTGCTCGCTGTCGACTCGGTAGCGGAGGGTTCGCATCCACGCAAGCTTGGCACTGTGGATCTGCTTGATCGACTCACGCCCGAGGCAAAGGATGGGTAACTCTTGAGTCCTCTTTTTGCAGCCTGTCGGGTGCCAAGCACTAGTACTATACCTGCGTAGGCTTGTTTTGGTTTCGACGCTCTGGAACCGTGATCAACTTACCGCCATGCGACTCCTCGAGTGACACTGCTTCTTGTTTCAGCAACTCAACCCAGTCTAAATCGTTCGACTCAGAGCGCTGCCTTTTCCCAATTGAATCAACGTCACTTCACCCGCGGCAAAAAAGCATGTATAGGGTTCGAATCAACGTCACTTCACGCTCTGTAGAGACTCGGTCGCGGACGGTACCGCATCCACAGAAGATGAGTCTGTCTGACCGTATGCATATGGGGGTTGCCTGTTCGACTCAGGCCCGAGTCACGCCGTTGTACGAAGGCATGTTTTTTTTTTGTCTTGCTCGAGACATTGCGTCTGGAACCCTGGTCCCTGATAAACCAGCGTAAATGAGCTATGTAAAAAGAGGAAAAACCAACACCTCTCGGACTGAATAAGGCGGGGGAATCGAACCCCAACTGCGAGCCATCTCGAACAATGTCACATTATCAATACTCGAAACAATGGAACTCATATTTGACTGATATACCACGCACAGGCTGTTTTAATCTCCACTGGCAACCTCAGGCTGCGGCAAATATATGACAACGGGGTGGTGTACGGAACACAGCGAGGCTTTTCTTCCAAGTTTTACCAACCTTGATTGATAGCTCTGACAGTATGGGTTCCACCCCACCAAATGGGTCGACGTGGAAGACTCTTTCTTTCTTCCCTGTAACTTCTCAGAGGAGTTCTCTCCACGCCGTGCATTTGCTCTGACTTTCTTCGAAGTCATGCAGCCTGAGCTGCTCACGCATGATCGGCAATATTCTGCGCACGTAGATCAACGAAGTTCCCGATCGCGAAATGTAGATGGGAACAGCAAGCAGCTGTATCTTAAGTGCGACACGAAAGTAATGTACACAGAAACAATCTCTGATGATGAGTTCAATTAACGTGCTCGAGCCGCTGGAAGCGGCTATGGTACACGGTAAAATCCTACTATTTGTAACTATATCAAGGATGTCGGTAAAGATTGAAGTCTATGGCGAGATCGGGAGGGGTGTGATCTCAAGCCCCAGGCTACTCGTCGGGTCCCGAGTCCCTGGGAATCATCGCTAACTGACTGGTATGACTGGGGAAGGTTTGGCTTCTCTTGCTTTCCCGTTTCTCCGATTCTTCTTCTTCGCAACACTGCTATACCAAAATCACACTCCTTTAGCCAGGCAATAGCGGGACAGTGTACGTATCCGTCTTAGAACATTGGGCATCGTCGACGAGCTCGACTCCTCGCGTCCGACTCGGAATGGTCACGCGAGATTCATAAGTCAATAGATTATGCATATTGAAGAAAGATTGCAATACAATGTACGTATGCTGGCCGTACTTACACGCGCTGGCTAGCCATCCACGGATTCCCCAATGGATTCATGTCGCGAGGTTTTGGAGCTGGCTGGCGGGGTGGAATCTGCGTGCAATGTGCTTGGAGTGGGTCCGAGTTCAGGCGTTCGGGAACAAGAGTCGAGTGCAGCACGAAAACGGTTGATTCGGCCCATCGCAATGGACTGGTCGGAGGGCACCGTCCGTGCATATACAGCCAATGCTTCGGAAAGTGTGGCGCATGCATTGAGATTGTCAAGTCGAAGCCCATTTGAGCTCCAATTTGCCCAGTGGAGGATCGCATCAATTATTGTCCTATGCACTGCAGGTAAGGGAGTGTTGCAGACCATTTTTTCAATTGATTTGGCAAGGCGGCATTGTAACTCCAGATTGAAAAGTGAGCTATCTGGGGAGCAATAACGGATAAGGCAATGAACTGTGGTCCCTATGTTTCCGATGTTCCACTCGTCCAGCGACATTGGGTAGCAGTGCTGTTCAATAAACTCCACTAGGATGAGGGAAAATGCCGTGTTAAGTCGTTCATCTGGTCCCGACCCAGTGCCATTTACAACTTCCGGGATTTTCAGTCTGGTTAACAGCAGGTCTAGTTCGTCTGGAGGGAGTTTTTTTGAGCGCATGAGGATATGTGCTTTGGCGGCTGCTATAGCACATGCAGACACGGGAAATATAGGCGCAGCGGAGATGACGGACAATATGTCCTCTTCGAAGAACACGAGAAGATTGTCAGGAGTGCTGCGGGCACATAGCGTGAATATTGTGTACAAGGTCCCATTGGTCTGCATCCCTGGGCCACGCGAGAGGAAATCTTTCAGCAGAGAGCCGAGAAGAGGGGGATTGCATAGTGTCACTACCCGCTGGCAAACGAAAGGCTTCCACAGGCGGAAGCATAGATATTTGACGACCGCTTTTGTGAAGCTGGCATTCAACATGGCGACCTCGGTGTCCTGTTCATTTATATGGGGCAGTGCAAACCCAGCTATCACGTCAATGTGATGGAATCCCTTGTGATTTTCCAAAAACGCCCAGCCCTTGTGGTGTATGATTTTGGCAAATGTGTCCTTTAGAGCTCGCTGCGCGAATGGGGACGTATTGATCCCCTGCAGCAAATTACAAACAGTTTCAAATGCTTTGGGAGCTTCATCAATCCCGATGGCATTGGTGAGGTACTCGGTGAAGATGTCTATAGCCTCCAGTGATAGTGCTTCGCGCGAACTTCGAATGAGTCCAGGAATATGGACTGCGGCATCGGTAGGAATGTCTGTTGGGATGGTTTTGCTTAGGCGGTGGAATCCCAGGTTGTCTGCGCGGTGTTGTACACTTCCCAGCAGGGCCCACACATCATTTGTGGTACCAGCTGCAGCAGTGTTCATTTTGAATTCAATATCGCGGATGGCAACCAGGAGTGACCACATGCGGATCCATCGAATTAGGGTGTATGTCGAGGTGAGATACGACTTGTCCTCGGAGGTTGCGGTTGGGGAGCCGAGCTGAGCCGCTACGAGTCTGAGGTTGAACTCTGGGAAAGATTTGCGCGACGATGCGTCTTGGGCAACGAAATCAGTGATCGCCCACAATGCCTTGATACATGTCATGCGGCGGCGACCCATGGCACTTGCAGAGAGGAGCCCAATATCACAGCTGTGAAGTAGATCTTCAATGCGGGATATCAGCCGAATATCGGGGGTGTCGAGAAGCATGTTGAGCATGTTGTTTTTCGTACGGATCTGGGTTGCACCCAATACCAGATCTGGAAGAGCCTCGACGAAAGGTTCCAGCTCTTCATAATCCGACAAGGACCGTAAAGTCCAAACAATTGCTCGGTTATCGCGCTTGTTTCTATCACCCGACTCCTGAGTTGCGTCGCGAGCCATTACCTCGACCATCGTCAGGGTATCTTTCCTGGCTTCGCGCAGCGCAGCATCTGGAGTACCTTTTTCCTTGTCAACCAAGGGCCCTCGTATTCTTGGCAGTGACACCAATAATGTCCATACCACATTCGACAAGGGGGTCCGATATGGTGAATCGGAGAAGAAAATGGGCAATACCGTGAGGGTGATATACGTGACACATATCAGGGTGGTAGGAAGGGCCGCGACGAGCATGAGCACGACATTGACAGGATAGAGAAACGCGACCAGTCCGGCAAAAAAGAAGAGAAGGGACAGGTGCAACAAGAGGGGGATGAATTCCACCATTGTGTGCATGCCGAATCGCCGGATTCCCAAATACAGGTACGAGAATATGCGGGCGCGAACCATGGGAGACGGCCGCATATCTGCTCGTTGAATAAAGTCTCTCGACCATTGCTCCACCAGCGTGGCGATGAGGGCGCATGAGAGGCTGAGGCCCAGACTGAGGAACCACAGAACGTTACACGCGAGGGAGGAGGCGGAGGGTGAGAAAGGGAGTGATGTAGCGATTGCCGGCGTCGAGGATCCGTTGGATTGTGGCTCTAGCTGGCGAGAGATCTGTGCTAGAAGTGCAATGGTCACTGCTCCTTGGTCTGGGCTCAAGGTCTTGTAGCTCTCCACGATAAACGCGGTCAAGCTTGCAGAGAAGAGGCCAGCCTGGCAGTTCCAAATGAGCCGAAGGTCCCATGCTGGTGTATTCACTCACAAAGATGAGGAGCCCGTCCATGTCCGACTTCCATCCTTCCACGAGTGTCTTGTCGTACTTCTCTGCCTCGGAAATATAAACACTCCAGAGCTTAGCGGCAGCCCATTCGTCTCTGACCCCCACACCCGCCTGGGATTCTGCAGCGGTCTGGGTGTCCATTGTCGTGGCGGGAAGGAAAGCTGTTGACCTGTCGCACGTGGGAAGGGACGAAAATGGACTAGAAAAATGGACTGCGTTCAAGTAGCGCTGTAGAATAAACAAATTTGGCCGTGTCAAAAACGTGTTAGGGTGCGCGGTGGCCGAGCGCTAGGCCTACTGCAGACACATTCCACGGCCGACACACCTTGCATCACAATCCCTCATTACACAAGTTGTTCCGTGCACTCCTCGTCCCCACCCTAGCCGCGCAATGACAGTAGTGGTTCCCAGCTTGAGCCACATACACATCCCTCATGGAGGAGGGCAACAGCGATAGAGGGGGACAGCATGAAAGTCAGGCGTATACGAAGGGCGTCGTTAATGTGTATTTGTGGCATGTATTTGCTGCCTGTAGGTGGGTCAGCATCGTGGTATTCTATGGAGAGGGGCGGAAGGGGGAGAGCGCTGGGGAGCGATCGGAAAAGGAGTACTTCCAAGGCGAAGAGCCTTCAAGCTGATGGCACGCGCCGCACGCATCTGGACGTGCATCGTCGTCTGCGCGCGCTCGTGTACCATTGCCGCGGACAATCAATCTCGCCGTGTCCCGCCCCTGCTCCTCGCGCATACTGTGCTTGGAAAGGGAAAAAAAAAATACCCAAAGCTCAAAGGTGGCAGGCACGATACAAGCCTCCTCCGTCCCGAGTCGTCAATGACGCAAATAGTATTGAAGTTTCGGAATAGGCAAGAGGAAGACTGTGAGCGGGACATACGATGACAAGGGAAGCGATGAGAGTAAGTAGAATCGTACGTTTTTAGCCGCAAGAGATGGGGACGCAGAAGCGGCGCAAGGACGAGTATGAAGTGCCAATGCAGTCTTGCTCCAAGTCGCAGCGCGGCGAATGACCGAGTGACATCAAAATCGCATAAGCGACGAGGTGGGGAATTCGTTTGCTGCTGCGCCGAGAAGCGGTAAGGTGAAGGCTGAGAGGTAATGAGAATGGTTGAAGACAACAGTCGACTGCAACGCAGAGTGCAAGGGAAGAATGCCCCAGGGCCCATAAAACAGGCATAGCGTAGAAGATAAATCGGAGGCGCAGAACGTGGGCGTCACCTCGAGAAGGAGTCTGAGAGTGACCGACATTGAAGTGGAAACCGAGTGAAGAGCCAGAAGCGGGTCCTACGGCCAATCGATTCAGTCGCAGTGAAGTCGACGCAGAGAACGCACGAAAAGCTTGATTAAAAAACAAGTTCAAAAGCGTTCAAGTGGCACCGCACCGTACTCAGCGCTCAGCGTGTCCCACTGACATCTCAAACTCGTTCTGGGCGTCCGCTCCGTCGAGAAGTAAAGCTCGTCATCCAGGAGAGCTCTTAGGTGCTGCCGCCGCAGTACTTCGCAGCGTGCCAAAAGGTCCTGACTGTGGCCAGTGGCGCCATAGATAGCATCGTTGCATCGAACGCTTTGGCAGAGGACCAGTGCATAAAGCACAGAATAGAAAATTGAAGTGGGTCGAGAAAAGCTGGCCCGCACCCGGCCCGCGACACAGCCTCTGATGGCTTTCTCTCGAACCACCACGGTCCTGCATTTTACTTTTAAAAAATACAACTCTTTGGACGCTGCAGAGCGAGCTGTCGATACCGGGGAGTGTGTGGAAGCCTCTCCGCAGCAAAAAAAACACCAGACGTGGGAAGTCATCTATATCAGCGCTATATCAGCTGAGAGCTCATCTGGACGCGAGACTTGCACGGACCCGGGATCAACCCGGGATTGCGAGAATCAAATACGCATGAACCGTTACGGTCAGACTTCTTCCCACAGGTATGATACAGTGGGCTATGAAAACCAGTTGAGCGGGACGGTCGAGTGGCCGAATGAAAACCGAGTTCAAGGTTGTGATGGTGGTTCGAGAAAGAAAGCCATCAGAGGCTGTGTCGCGGGCCGGCGCGGGCCACCGGCTTTTCTCGACCACTTTGGCTTGCCTTCGTTTTTTTTTCAGTCTGTGCTTGATGAAGCCTTTTGTGTCGCAAGATCCACACACCGCCCGCTGGGGATTTTTGGCCCGCTGCGCAGTACTGTACTGCGTCGCCCACGAGTTATCGCGAAGTTTATCGGTAGTCTTGGTCCCTGGACGACAACGACGGGGCGGACGACCAGCTTGGACTGTCAGTGGCATACGCTAACCCTGGCAATCGAGATCGCTCTCGAATGAAGCTTACGAAATTCCGTGCGTTCTCTGCGTCGACTCCAGTGGCTGCGACTCCAGTGGCTGCGATTGAATCGAATTTACTGGCCAGGCCCGTAGGAGTCCTAGGACGTGTCGACGACAACCCGCCAGCACCTCGTCAAGTAGCTTTTTGGCTCTTCACTCAGCCGCCGATTCGGATTCGCTCTCTCTCAGCCTGGGTGACGCCCACGTTCTCCGCCTCAAATGCCTATCTCGTGCCACCACTACTCTTCTTTGAGGCCTTCTTCCCCCGCGTTCTGCCTTCCGATGGTGCGTTGCCATCCCGTTGTCGTTTTTCGCAATCTTTCTCATTGGATTCCAGGCTGATTCGTTGTGCAAATCCGCGGACGAATGGATGACTGCGGCCAGCGTTCTTTGCGTGCCACCTCGACGTTTGGGAGGCAGCACTTCCGGGTCTTTGGATCGCCTGCCCGCATGCGTCACTACATCGATTACGCGCTACGCTGGCTCTCATGCCTTCCCGTCCCTTGGAGGTTTGAGACAGGTGTGTTCGTCCATACTCTTCTTGTCGCCCTTTCCTCATCTCCTATTTGCTCCTAGTCCATCTTGTCTATTTGCGTCATCGGCGACTCGCGAGGGGACTTGTCTCGTGCCTGCTTTGGGTGCGTGTCTTCCCTTTGTCTTCCCTTTCTGCATTCTTTGCGCAGAGCGGGGCGGGACGCCGCGAGATCGATTGTCCGCGGCGGTGGTACGCGAGCGCGCGCAGACAGCGATGCACGTACATATGCGTGCGGCGTGTGCCATCCGCCTCAAGGCCCTTCGCCTTGGAAGCATTCCTTTCCCAATCCCCGTCCGGCATTCCCCCAATTATCACCCTTCTTCATGTTATACGACGGTGCTGACCCCTCTCCACGCAGCAAGTACTGGAAATCGAAGCCATCTGCATCCGCCTAACTTTCATGCTGCCCCCCTCCTCTCTGCCCCCTCCTGCGGTCCTCCCTCTCTCTCGCTTCATCCTCTACCTCCCTCCCTCCTTGTCCCCCTCATCCCCTTTATCACCCTCCATCGCTCGCTCGTCTCTATACCGCTCCATGTGCTCTCCCTCCCTTCTTCCTCCTTCCTTCCTCCCTTCTTCCTCCTTCCTCCCTCCCTTCTTCCTCCTTCCTCCCTCCCTCCCTCCCTCCCTCCCTCCCTCCCTCCCTTCCTCCCTTCCTTCCTCCCTCATTCTCCGTTCTCATTCTCCCTCCATCATTCGTCTTCCCAGCTTCCCTTCCTTCCTCCTCTTCTCAATCTCGTCTTTTCCTTCGGATCGACACGCTACTGCCCCCCCGAGGCGCGACGGTCCCCTGCTGTACCGCGCCGACACGACGGGGCCTCAAGTAGCGAGGCGCGAACTGTCGCGGGTGTCAAAGCGGGCGGTGGCGAGGCCGGAGGAGCCGAAGCTAGGCGCAGCGATGCGGCCGCGTTATGCTCAAGGGGAGTGGGTGTGCCGGTGGCGCTGGCGAACGCGGGGCGTGCGTACGACGCAGACAGCGCTGCAGCTCACGCAATGCGAGTGGGGGCACGGCGTCGAGGCACGGCGGCGGCGGCGGGCCGACGTAGGATGCGGGTGTGCGTGCGGGAACGACACGAGGGCGGCGCGCGCGGCGCCCCGGAGGCACAACTCCTTGTCCCTCCCTCGTCGTCCTCCTTCCCTGCTCCCCCTGCTCCCTTTCTCCTGTTCTCCCCGCTCCATCCCTCGTCTCCCGTCCTCCTTTCGCGCTCCCTCTTCCTTCTTCCCTTCCTCCCTTCCCGACATCTCTTTTGCTCCTGCAACGAGTCGCGATGGGGCCCATGCGGTGCGGTGCATTTGCCGACGGTGGTGCACAGCGGCGGGAGCAGCGCGCGGGGAGCGGGGGTTGGGGGTTTCACGGTGCTGATGGGGAGCGTGACGGTGTGGAGGTGCTGGACGCAGCCGAGGAGGCGGGCAGCGCGCCTTACGTCTCGTTAAGCCAGGGCGCTCACGCGCGGGGGGACAGGGAGCGCATGCCTGGTGCGCGTAGCAGGCGCGAGCGGAAACCGCACGGCGAGCGGTGGAGTTGCGGCTGGGTTGGGCGGGGAGGACGGGGCTCTTCCAGGACGGCGATGCACGGGGCGCCAGCGTCAGATGCGCGGCGGCGTGTGGATGCAATGCGCAAGCGGCGACGCAGTCTGTGTGTGTATGTCAAGGGAGCACACTGAAAGCGTGCGCGCTGGCGGACGCCGTACGCGAAGGCTGTCGGGAGGTTGCGAGCACGAGGTGCTGCGGTGTACGGAGGACGCTGAAAGAGCGCGTGCCACGGAGCTGCATGGCAGCTGGATGCGGTACCCGTGCCGGGCGCGCGGGCGGTGCGAACGCAGTAGGAGGCGCTGGTGCCCAGAAATCGGTGTGGGCGTGCGATGTGGTGGGCACCGAAAGAGCGCGAGCTGTGTACTGGCAGCGGCGGCGGTGGCAGCCGTACGCAAGCGGAAGCGGGGAAGCGCGAGGGGCGGGCGGTCGGTGTGATTGGATCGGGGAGTCCGCGGGTGTGTCCGAGCTCGGAGACAGCGCGACGGCGGGGAAGGTGGTGATACGTGGGCTTTCGGTGGCTGGTTGCTCGTGCGCATGCAGCAGTGCGACCTTGGGTGTGCGAACTACAGGGCGGGAGGCGGCGCGCTTGGAGGTTCCCGAGCTTGACCCGAGCTTGCTAGGACGCGAGCGGACTATGTGTGCAGGCACGCGAGCGGATGCACACGCGCAGCGGGCACGGGCGGGAGATGGGTGTCGAGTCTTCCGCTATGGGGCATGCCCATGCTGAGGCTGGTGATATGCGCGCTGTCCACTAGACGACAGTGGTGCATGCCTCCGTGTATAGCTCTTCCGACTACCTTTCTATTTCTCCCTTCCTCCCCGACCCGCGAGGGTGTCGAAACGGTCGAAGGAGGTTGTGAATGGGCTATCTCATACCTCGCGGAGCCAGGGTGATTTAGCATTGTTTGTGCTTTTCTTTGCGTCTTTCCTGCAATAGCCCGTCAATTGCGGCGCCCTTTCATGCCACACTGTATCTCCTGGGCCTGGAATACAAGAAGGTTTTTATGCAGATGCCTGACCTATCTGGATGATTCGACTTCCGAACGTGCTTTTTGGAGTCGGAATGCACACCGAAAATAAAGGGGGGATCTATACTTTCAAGGCTTGGTACTTCAACGCACGACTCAGCATCCATTGCCCGCGATCCGATCTGTGGACTGACTCTTTTCACTGTGCTTTCTCTTCATCATGGGCTCCATGAGTCCTAGGTCTTCTTCATTGCTAGAGCACGCTTCTGTGGCTCCGGATTACGGCTCATGGTCCTCCTGGTCTTAGCCAACTGAGGTCTCGCGTTCGAAGAACTTCGAAATTCGTGAGAATCCTGTGCCGGCACCGACTGGTGGGCGTTTAATGGGCGCTTAGACGCCTCGTCCCGCCCACGTCCATGCCTCCCCAAGCGCACCGTAAAGGCTCGACTGTGACACCTAGCACCGTGGAAGCGCAGTGCACCACCCTTCTGGACGATGGAATGACCCGCTGTTCTGAGACTCCCACTCATGGAAAACCAGTGGGGCGTTGTCGTGTCCACCACAAGCAGTACCAGACCATGACGGGGCGGTACAAGGAGGCCCAGAAATTTGTCGATGATACCCTTGCCGGCGCTGCGATTCCGACTAAGGAAGACATCGAGGGCTACACCTCAATTACCACCGTCCTGGAGAAAGCACGCCTGATGAAGAAGTATGTGAACGCTATTAGAGAGGAGAGGACTGGGCGGGACATCCACCACCATCGGTTCTTCTTGAAAGGTGTGTTATCCATTCGTGCCAGCCATCACAGAGCTAAGAAATTTCCCCTGTGTTAGTGGATAGCGGGCATAAAATTCGCATCAAAGTCCTGGCGAAACAGATGACGGAAGGGGTCGAGATACGGGACGCCTTGGAAGCTCGGGCCCTCGCTCTCCATCTTGAAGACCATCCCGCCAAGGACTGGATTGAACATTTCCAAACTGCCCCGATCAATGATGGAGAAGAGGACCAGGACCTCGAACCGGGCGAGGATGCCTTGTCATACCTCCGTTCCCATACCGCCAATTTGCGCGCGCAGGCCGCCTTAAACGAGGACGATGATCTGATTGCGTTGAAGCTGAGATTGTTGGTCTCTTTTTCTTCAACGCAATAGCTCTGGCTGATGAACCGCAAGCGAACGCGAGAAAATTCTGCATTGTTTTGAATTCATTCTCGAACCCGACGCATTCCAAGACTATGTGTTTCGAGAGAAGGCCGCTTCTCCTCAGGAACAGAATATGAGAAACATAACCACGAACGTGTTGCGTCAGTATACGCGTCGCATTATCTTCCACCACCCGATTCTGTTCGCCAAGTCATTGAACAAGGTCTCGTTCAAAGATTTTTTTATGGACGATGATTTCGACTTGGACGATGTTCTTCGGATCGCGGTGATGACTACCAAGCGGTTGAAAATAGGGTTGCGGTGGTGGAAAGACTCGTGGACCGAAGCCATCGCGATCAAAGATAGCTCAACAGCTAGTGCGAACATGGGCAATGTCGGTGAGTTACAGTCGATGGATAGCAGAATTGATTCACTGATCATGATAGAGAACCGGATCCAGGTCCTGGGCGGGTGGGTTTACAACAACTCCCGCGAAGTCCCTGCGCCGAACAAGGTGTGGCATGTGAGTAGATTCCTACTAATGTAATCTATAGTGACCGAAGCCAATGCCTTAGTCAATGCTCATGGCGGACAAGCCAGAGCGAGACACCGAAAATCGTTATGTCCGCCTCTGTTGCAGCTTTGACGAGCTGCATACGTTCCTCTCATTCAGCGCGCTGGTGTTGAGTAACAATACCCCGACATTTTGTACCACCTCCTCCAGGCCCGACGGCGACCCAAGCGACTCATCAGCAACCAGGAATCATTTGAGTCTCTGCGGAGTCGTTGTTGCGGACATGGTTAGCGGCGACATGATCGCCAAGATCCCGGGCCCCTTCCCCAGTATCCTCCCAGCAAAACAGCCCGGTTGCATCACTTGGGCCGAGATGGACACTCGGGCGTACATGTTCGGTTGTGTCCGAAATGAGCCGGACGACTTTACGACCGCGTTTCTCCGCGAGCTCCGGTCTCGCCCAGACCTTTTCTCTGTCGTGACCCGCTCCGATACAGACCCTCCCCTCAAAATCGAATCCTTTGGGGATGTGACTGACCAGATGCGGTCGCGGCAATTTGAAGCACCATTCCAGTCGTTTCAGAATCAGCCAACCGGACGCGGTACATGGGAAGTCTGGCGCTCCGCTGTCAACGTTCTGTATGGTGGTGGTAAAGGCCCAGCGGAACGATCATCTGGATATCTGTCTGCCGGATACAACAATACCAAGGGCGCAGGCGGCCGTCGAGAGGTCTCGTTTTTCTACCACAAGCGATTCCCTGTCAAGTACTTTCTCATTCTCAGTGCCACGCCCGCGTCGAATGTCCACGATCTTGCGAGACAGGTGGCGTGGGCTGCGTTTCGAGCGAAGGGGCTTGTGCAGGGAAACTATGACAAGAAGAGGTATGCGAAAGCGTCCGATGTGTTGTTCACGCAGCAAGCTCGGGAACGCCTGTCCTTCATGCCAGAGGGAGATTACACTGTAGCAAATTTGGCTGCTGGATAGGAGAATTTACTGGGCGGATTGTTATTCATCATGGACGTAAATGAACGGATGAGTATATGGTTTCTGTGCCTTACCCTTGGTGTCTAAAATCATTGCATTCAGTTCTCTTCGTCTCATTAGTCTGCGTACAGGAATTGATCCATCATTGATCGCCCTATAACCCGATTCAATGTGATCTATTCAATGCAACTTCATAGTCTGTACCGACATGGTCGCGAGCGCTCCGCATTCCCCAGAACCTGGCATGAGATGACACGTTCGAACTTACCCCGATGTCATAGTGCAGCGTTCCCGGCAAGACCATGACCATGATGTTAATCAGGGGAAAAAACCTCTGGGCCCTGGCGCTATCCCAGACAAGAAAAAAGTCATGCTCGTGCACGAATGTGGACACGGGGAATCGAACCCCGGGTTACAGAGCTGCCTCGGAGTAGTCAGTCTACTGGCACTGTGTTGTACACCACGTCCGATTAATCTACCTATATTCAAACTGGGGTGAAACGAGAATTGTGGAGAGAAAGGAACGTACTTGCGAAAGATATAAACCAATTATCAACTTCCGTGATTATCTTTCCTCAATCCGTATCTGCGGGGAGCCAAGCCTATACAAGCAAGAGCTTGCAAACGAGCGGCGTGTAAAAGAAGTGGGTCCGCAATGCTATTCGGGCGAGGGGAGTCGAACCCCAAGTGCGAGCTTTTCAAGGGAATCAACGAAAGAGCCCTCGCTGTGTTCCGTGCACTACACCCGTTGGTAATTCATGTATCGTCTCCGGTTGTGAGATGAAGTTATGTAAGGCCTTGATTCTGTGCCAGATACAGCACTTGAGGCCTAGCTTCAAGGAGGGGGATTCTGTATGCACCTGGACCCGTGGGTGGGAGTTTGAGGCTGGTTGCTGTTACAGTCGGGTCCCGCCACGAAAAAGAATATGGAACGCACCCATCATGGGACATGAGGAATCGAACCTCGTCCGCCGTGACCAATGCCAGCTTCTCCAGGAGATTCCCGAAGCAGATACAATTGCCATGCGCCATGCCCCGTATATTTCCTGGGTGAAGATTCGAGTTGTGAGCATCGAGAATTTAAGACAGAACTTACAGAAAGACCAACCAAACATTCCGTAGCCCCTATGGAAAGATGCATCATGCAAGTCTCTGTAAGTGGAGGTGTTGAAAGACCGGGATTTGAAAGCCTTCTGATACTAACTAGAGGGAGGGGAAAAGCAGAAACCGTATGAATTTCACCTCTCATTCGGATGCGGGGAGTCGAACCCATGCAGAATCGCCGCCGCGCGGCGTGTGCCAGGCACTTGCACCACGTCCGACACTTCAAGTAATCTCTTTGTAAAGGGGTAATTTCGGATGAGCGCTTCGAGCTTGTTGTGGTTGGAGAGAGGAGGTCATTTGAGGCTGTGCATCACGGGAGGTTCCGGGCCGGCCGCTCCCCTTCCAGCCCTTGGACGGCCCAAATTGTGCATGCCTTGCTCACTGGTCCCTGGTCCCACTGGCCAACGACAGACGGGACTGCGAGACGATGGACGAACGCCGACTCCGACGCCAGCCAGCAACTCATGACCGATGCACGATAGAATACTACCCGAAGGCGACTTTCGGTCTGAAGTCATGTCGGACACCGCTCAAGCGCTTGGACTCAGGCCTCAGGACTGGTAGCAGATACACTGAAGTGTACATGTGCGCTGCTACTTGGGCTCTCAACGCTGCGATTGAATCCACTTTGTAGCCCGGGGCCGACATCGTGCCGCCACTTTTTCTCGGTCTTTTTCCTCGCGCTGTGCCTTCAAATCTTGCGTTGCCATTCAAGCTTCAAGTGTCGTCAATCGTTCTCATTTCTTTCCAGTCATTGCGCAGTGACTGGGACAAGCAATCTCGTCGACGCCCACCCCATCTTGACTTTCGGCGTCGTCCTTATCGATTCGCGCCAGCTCGGATGAGCCAAGGATGGAGGAGACGGGTATGGAGCTGGCGAGATTGGCTGGGTGGGTGTTTCGGCTTTCCCTTTTCCTTGCAGAGATCGCCCGGGGCACGCCAAGTGGGCGCGCGTAGAGGGAACGATGCGCGCGCGGGACTGCATCCCTCCCTCCACATGTACATATGCTCTACCCTCCGCCTTCGCTTTCTCTTTCTCTCTCTATCGTCTTTCACGGTGGCTGACCCACACATCTACAGGTGGCGAGTCTGGCCGCGATACTCCAATCGTCGCCATCGCTCTGTCGCATGCATCCGTCTCTCCTCGAATCTCATCCCTCCCTGCCTGTTTCTCTTCCCCGCCCTCCTTCTCATTCAATCCCTCTATCGATACCCCCTCGTCTCCTCTCCTCCTGCTGTCTCTTGTCCCCCCTGGTCTGCCCCCATGTTCCCGCTCCCACCCCGTCTGTCTACCTCCTTCCCCCATCCTTGCCCTCGTCTCGCCCTTCCTCGTCTCGCCCTTCCTCGTCTCGCCCTTCCTCGTCTCGCCCTTCCTCGTCTCGCCCTCCTCCCCTCCTTCCTCCTTCCTCGTCCGGCATCCTTCCCCGCATCCCTCTTTCATCATCCCTCTCTCGTCTCGCCCTCCTCCCGTCCTCCCTCCTTCCTCGTCCGGCATCCTTCCCCGCATCCCTCCTTCATCACCCCTCTCATCCCTTCTTCTTTCCCATCTCCGCACTCGCCTGACCCCTCTTTCCGAGCCGTTCCAATCCCTCGCCGTGCACCGCGCCACGCCGACGACGAGGCTCGCGCATACCGTGACGCTGCAGAGGGGGAGCCGGGGGCGGCGTCAGGGTGCCCATGGGAGTCATGCTGGTGTGGCGGCGGATAAGGACGCAGGCGGCGCGGGCATGCCTTGGGCTTACTGCCTTTACGTGTCGCAGAGAAGGGGGGATGGAGAAGGGTGGACGTGATGCGCAGCCTATGTCATGGCACGCCCGACATGGTGGGCGACACTGGAGCTTGGCGCTTGTATCCATATGCGCAAACGGGGGTGCTGGAGCTCGTGCTCGAGGGTGCGCCGCACGCGTAGACGAGCGCGGCGGCGGTGAGCGCGTGCGTGCGATGCAGCAGGGGAGGACCCGGTCGATGCTGCCCGTGTGCTGACGGCGCTGGAGACCGTGCGCGAACGGCGCGGCGGGGAAAGGTACCCGCCGCGTGTTCGCAGATGGGAAGCTACCTGCGGCAGGGGGGCGGTGCTGCGCTGGCGTGAAGGTGAATGACGCTGCGTGCAACGGGGCGGCCGGGGGGATTGCACGTATGCGACACCCGACTGAGACGGCCCGTGCGACTGGGGTACGCTTGTGTTTGTCATTCACTATTGCGGGACTCTGTGAAAGCAACGGCGGCGCTGCAAGCACCGATTGTGAGGACGGGCCGGGTACATGACCGACGCGAGCGGTGCGGGATGGGTATCGGCAAGGAGGGCGCAGAAGTGGGCAGCGTGGTGTGGACTGGGGCACCGTAGATGGGGGAACACTTTACTGGGGAGGTGTACTGCCATCTGCGGGCGGCGGAGCTGGAGGCCGTGTGCGCTCGCGAATGGCAAGGTCCCGTGCGGCGGCATTGTGCGGGGACCGATGTGCGGTCATGTATCAGCTTTCACGCTGCGCAGGTCGGCTCGGGTCATACGGGCGTACCGCATCTTGATTCTTTGCGCGGACCTGCCGGATTAGGCGGGGCCCGGGCGGCGCTGCGGGGGGCAGCGGAGCGCGTATGCTTTGAAAACCTGCACTACGGATGCGAGCTCTGGGAGCCGCACCGCCGTACGATGTGGATATGTCCGGAGAAGGCGGCGCGGACTGGGGTATCACCTTCTGACTCCATGTACTCACATACGGTTTTTTGAGAGGCACCCCCGCTGACTTCGCAACTTCGAGACTTGCATCGTTAAGCTGGTTTATTCATCACAACCTGACGCTCTCTGTCAACTCGGTAGCGGAGGGCACGCATCCTCACAACTTTGTGATACGATTTGGAATCTGGATGTGCGGAAGCCGCCTAGGCTCGAGTCGTGTTTTCTCTGCTTATTGTCTGAGTCTGCTATTTTTTTTAAAAAAAAGAAGGAACCATAACTAACAAGCTACATAGATCAACATTAACGAGGAATATCGGGGCCAGTCCTGGCTGAGTCCATCGGTCCGTACAATCATGTTAGCGAGCTTCAGGTGTTACGCTCACTCGTCCTTCTCACACATCGGACTACTTCAGGAAACTCTTCTTCTAGCGTCGCTTTCAACGTGTTACCAAACTCGCCGCCTTCCACTATCGTTTCAATGGAACCATTCAGAACCCTGACGACGTGGATAGCTCACCGTAAATTGCGGGGTCTGCTCCATGCTGCAGCAGAAGCCTGACAAGTTCCAAGTTTCCGCAATACGCTGCCGCCTGTAGCACATTTTCGTGATGGTCCCCTTTGCAGCACTGTCAGGTCTAACCGGAATTAGATCCACCAAGAGTGCTCACCCTCAATGTTGAGGTCAGCACCATGGTCAAGCAGCACTTTCACCAACTCCAAATTTCCCAAATACGCTGCGTCGTGCAGCGCGGTCCCATACCGGCCACCTTGGGAAACTATTCAGAGAACGGGGGGGTTTCGATGTTGTGCATTCTCACCGGGAATGTTCGGCTCTGCTCCACGTTCAAGGAGCAACTTGGCAGCAGCCAGGTTCTCGCATCCCACCAGTATCTGTAATGCAGTCTTATCACCGGTCTCTTGTACTGATGGGTGAGCTGAGTGCTTTCGATTCATACGTAATTTACCTCGAATATCCGGATCTGCACCGTGCGCAACCAGGATTTTGAAGATCTCGAGATGACCGTTTGCCGCCGCTGCTTGCAGTGCGGTCCTACTATATTCGCGGACCGAGATCGTGGCATTGTGCTGTCGAGCGTTGAGATCTGCGCCGTGTTTTAGAAGAATGTTGACGACGTCTAGATGCCCATTGCTTGCCGCTGCTTGCAGCGGTGTCCCGTGCGATTCACCTGGGGTTGGGGGGTCATTTGAACCGGTGCTTGGAGATCCGGTATCCTCACCTCCCATGGTATCGGGGTTTGCGTGATGAGTCAGAAGAAGGCTTGCCATCGGTGCATTTCCCTCCGACGCCGCAGCGTACAGTGCAGTAACGTGGCCGTCGACTGAGTTGCAGAATAAGTAGACCCCGGCGGCGAAAGATAAGAGATTTCACGTGGTAAATTAGGGTCTGCTCCATTTTCGAGGAACAGCTTCGCGAAATCAGTACGTCCAAGAAACACCACGGCCCACAACAACGACCCATAATTAGGAGCTTTGTGACTGTGAGTGAGCCTTCAGGATGTCTCAGTGCACACTCACAACGCGCATTTGGGTCGGCCCCATGCGAAAGAAGGAGAATAACCGATTCCATAGTTCCTTCGAATGTGGCTGCTTCGAGCACGGTACCATAACAACCTCCCCGGGCTGGTGGCCCTCAGCGTTATGTCAATGAAGAGATTCAAAGTAACTGACGCACCTAACGGGAGATTTGGATCGGCCCCGAGCCGCAACAATAGCGCGGTGAGAGTCGTATCTTTACGCAGCACTCCCAACTCCAGCAGTGTGCTGTATTGGCAATCTAGACTCAAAAATTGTGGTACCCGCGTCGACCTCAAAACGGGAAGCGCACCGTAAATCCTTGTGTTGACATCGGCTCCGGGCTGAGTTGCCGCGTGTAGAACATTCTCTGTAGGCGCATTCTTTCGAAGCGCATCCTGTAGGGACAGAGTATGCCTTCGTGCGATTGTAGTGATCCAAATGTCCCGCAGAGGTAGGACCAACAATAGCAACGCGAGAATCTGGCCGAATGTCCAAGTGGCTTCGCCAGCGGTGTGCACCGTCCGATTCCGGAGCAGAGTAAGCTCGATGTCGAGAAGGAAAACAACATTTATAGAGCAGAGGATGGTCATGCCGATGACCGTCGGAAGAATGCTAGGCTTTGGCGAGACTTTGTCGCCAATATAGTGCCCAAACTGCCGCCATGCGCGATGGAGAATGAATATTGCCAAGAATAAACCGGCCGGAACGACTAGATTGAGCGCAGGAACAAGAAACACGGAATAAATTACGAGAGAAGACACTCGCAATCCGACGGATCGAAGAGGGACCGGATGATTGAGAATTACGGTAGAAGCCGTTTCGCAGAATGTTGACGCGGCAAAGCGCTGGGGATGGCTCCAAAGCCAAATTCCGAGAGCCGCCATCATTGAAAGGTGGAGAGAGCCGAGGATAAGTACAATCCTTTTGAAGATGGACTGTACTGGTGATTGTTTCTTCTCTGTGAAGGAACCGGCATCAGGCACTTCCCGAGATCACCAAAAGAAACGCGTACTGTCTGGCTGCCAATGGCTGGGCTTGCGCAGCGACAATCTGACCGAGAGCTCCTGTGCGAGATACCCCATCCAAGAGGCCCAATCCAATTTGATCCGTGCTGGACCTTCCTGTGTCCGGTGCTGGACATAGAGGAGGAAATAAACAAAGGTATTGGTGTTGTTCATCCAGCTGAGGCTCAGAACAATGTTGGCATGAAAAGCGGATAATCCAATGGTTCGAGTCTCCGCCATGGCTCAGATCAAGATGGCGAATGCGGTGATGAGGATTGTAGTCGACTGCGTCTCAACAGACTCGAGTTCACTGAGTGTGACTTGTCTGTCTCGCAGTACGCCTATGACCGGGATGAAGCTGAGCAAATTCTGGGCATAGATTGCTATACGGACGCCGATGCCAGAAATGTCGGGGTCCGCGGGGATGCTGCAATTGAGGCCAACGCTCATGGTGGCGAGAGGAGAAAGGTCTACCCTCAAAGCTGGGCATTATCAAGTTCTAAATCAATTTTAACAGCATTCCACAGCAGTAGGATCCCGTGGACAACCAACGGGACGTGGTCGGTGATGGGGCCAGAAGCAAAAAAGGCGACCACAGAAGCTCGGTGGTTCGTGATGGTAGCAAAGGCGCCGAGGGTCAGGAAAGGCGGTCCGCAGGACGGTCAGAGGGCGATTTGGAAATTAATTGAGTGTTGGATCAGCGTCCCAATGAAGTCAGCGGCCACGAAACAGGGACGAAAAATATCTGTATCGAAATGCTTCGACTTCGTGTCCAATAAATGCAAAAAGGCACTGCGAAAGAATCAGAAGGTATACAGGACCTAAAACGAATGCTGAGTGCCCGGTGCGCACCGTGTCTGGATGGGCCGCCGCCCTTGTAAAGGGGTGCAAGCGCTGAGGCTTGTAAATACCGGGGAAATTCTGGAAGCCTCTCCGCAGCAAAAAGAAACACCAGAGGGAGGCAAAAATGGGAAGTTATCGACATCAGCTCATTTGCCAGACGCGGGGAGCCCGGAGTCGAACCCCGGATTGGCGTCCGAGCCGAATCAGATTCGCATGTGCGGTCATGCCCAAGACTCCTACCATGGCAGGTACAGCCAACGGGGCAGTTGAGCGGACGACCGAGCGACGGAACTAGAATCTTCGACCCGGAGGTTGTTGTGGTTCTGGTTCGGTCAATGGCTTGGTTCTGGTGGGAACGCCGCAATTTCAGTGACCCACGTCCGCATGGATTATGCTTTGGTAGTTGTTTGGTACTAGGTCGAAGAGTCAGCAGTTCGGGTAAAATTTCCCCATAAAATTTGGACCAAAAAAAAACTGAAAAGGACCGCCCTTGAAATTTAAAACAATCGCGCTCAGTTGGACGGCTAAAGGGGGTGAAAGAGTTCTGAGCTTGTTGTGGTTGGAGAAAGAAAGTCGTCTGAGGCTGTGCACTGCGGGCCGGCAGCGGGCCGCCTCCTTTTCTACGACCTTGACTTGACCTTGACGCCCAAAATTGTGAATGCCATTATGCCTTGCTCACTGGTCCCACTGGCCAAAAATCGTGACGGCGCGGCAGCGTGAGGACTAGCATTGAACGACGCTGGCGCTGGCTGCGAGCGCTCATGGCGCGCTGCGCAAAGGAATCCACTTTCAGAATCAGGCCGGCCCCAGGACGACAAACCTCAACCCGCCAGCTACCTATCGGCCGCCACTTCGTATTCGCTCGTTTTCTGAAGACGCGCCAGCGTAGCGTCTTCTGCGTGCCGTAACTTCACTTTGGCGGCCTGCTCACTCTTCGAATGGTCACTGGTGCGTCCCCATATGCATTGTGACCGCCGTATTCAATCGTTCTCGCTCCACTTCAGTTCTTGTAGGCCCTTGTGCAATGGCCGCTAGACCTTCAGTCTCGCCTCTGACAGTGGCAAGTGCCGCCTCGACTTGACTCTGGGCTCACGCTTCTTCCGCCCTTGGTGCCCTTTTCCGTCAGCATAAACGTACGATCCTACCTCTCCTGCCACCCTCGTCTCACCGCGCGTGCAGGTCCTCCTTTGATTCGTCCGTGCCAGCAATGACCCAAGGATGATGGATGGGACGTGTACCGAGCGGGCGACGTGCTCAGCTTCCTTCGTTGCGGCGGGGACTCGCCAAGTCCGGGGTGCACTTTGTGCTTCGTTTTCTCCCCCTCCTCCCCCCGTACTCCGTCCTGTCTCACCATACTCCCACGTCGTCCCGCCTCTTTACCCCTCCTCCTGCTCCCACTCTCTCCTCCCCTCCTCCCCCCCCTCGTCTCCATCGTCCAGTCCTCTCTACACCACACCCTCCCATCGACACCCACGCCTTCCCATCGACGCCCGCGGATCCCATTCCGTGCGCCGACGAGGCTTGCCCATGCCGATGGAAAGCGCACGGGGCCGTCACGATGCCTCGTGCCGCCGCCAATGTGGCAGACCTGCGGGCGCGGATGCGGGCGGCGCGGCGGTGCCTTATGTGCGCCCTGCGGGGTATGTGCTTGAATGCGGCGCAAGGCGTGAGCGGGGTACACTCGTGCTGGTGGTGCCCCAGCCCGAGTGCCGCGCGCACATACGTACGGACGGACGAGGTACAGGCTGGGAGCGGCGTGCGCGGAGACGCACGTACGAGGTGTGCGCAGACGGGCCGTGCGCGTGCGTGCAGTTCTGCAGCTCGAGGCGTACGCTGGTGCTGCTGCAGCCCGCACGCGCGCACGCACGACTTGCGGATACGTGTGCGCCGTTGTAGGCGAGCTGTGCATGTCACGGAGCTGAGCCTCCCCGCGCGCAGGGGGACGGCGTGCGGTGGGGTCGCAGGGGATGTCACTGTGCTGCGCGAGCGGGACCGGCGAGGGAAGCTGCCGTATAACGCATTTGCCGTTTGGGATGCGCGCGCCGGCGCAGTTGGGATGCGCGCCCGCTGCGAGGACGCGGGGCGGCTAGTAGCCGCGTCGGCGGCGCTGGAGTCAGTACGCGAGCGGGAATGGTACAGGGAGGTGCGCGTGCACGTATGGGGCGCCGTGCGATTGGGGTACATTCATGGGACTCTGCGGAGCCGGCGGCGGCGGCGGCGCTGCAGTCGATCGGTACGCGAGCGGGTATGGCATGGGAGGTGCGGCTTGTGCGTGAGCTGCGCAGGACGCGTGCGGTGGCAGGTCGCGCGCGCGATGCATACAGAAAGCAGGGGCACGTCCGGACGCCAGCAGGAGCGGCGGTGACGTGCGCATGGACGGGGAGCGGTAGACTGGAGCACCCACGACGGGCGCACGGGTGTCATTATAGGGGTTACACCGCTGCAGGCGCATCGTTGTGACCCTATGGGATTTGAGCGGGTACGCGCGCGCACTGCGAACGGCGCGGCTGTGGACCACTTGTGCGGGCTCTCGTCCGCGCGCCAAGAAGACAGCCGGGACGGGCTATCGATACATCACACTCCAATTTTATGTATGTACTTGCAGATCATCTTTTTCGAAGTCAAATCCCTTCAATCGCTCTGGCGCAAGCCCTTGCTTGATCTTCACGCTGGTTTATTCGACGCACATTCACGCTCTCTGTCGACTCGGTAGTAGCGGAGGGTCCGCATTCGCACAGGCTTGAAGTAAGCGGTGGAAGCTGCCTGTTCGACTCAGGCCCGTCGTCCTTGCTGCGAATTGCTCTGACACTGTTTTTTCTTTCGAACTCTGTGCGACTAGGGTCAATGGTACGAACGGCAGATCAAAATACAGCAACATTGGCTACCTCCGCAACTCAAATTCAAACCCGGGCACATTGGACTTTCTTCTCGCGTCGCACGCAACTGGGTCTTGACACAGTCTCGATTCTCCAAGGCCTGCGTTTGGCTTCACGCTCCGCACGGCCTTGGTCGCGGAGGGTCCGCATCCACACAGGATGAATCACGTATGGTCGACTGACCGCAGTGGGGTTGCCTGTTCGATTCAGGCCCGAGTCATGACTGGTGTTTGTAAGTAACCTTTTTTTGCGCGAAAGATTGTGCGCCCTTTTCTCCAGTGAAATCTTTTCACTCGCTCTGACCCGAAACTTCAATCATCAGCCAAGTTCGTGACCTCAAGGCTCTCTGTCGACTCGGCAGCGGAAGTTCCGCATTCACACAAGCCTGGGAGTATGCTGACGATTATAATGCTGTGGAAGCTGCCCGTTCGACTCAGTCCCGAGTCGTAAGAGACGAGGTGTTTAGCATCCTGTCTTCCTTTTAAATTCCCCCAGTGAAATCCCCTCACGCGCTCGGACTTGAGACGTGAGACTTGAATCACCAGACAAGTTTATCCAGCACAACTCGAGGCTCTCTGTCGACTCGGTAGCGGGAGGTCCGCGTCCACACAAACGTGGGGTGTTGGAATCGCGGTAGCCTATCTGTGGAAGTTGCCTGTTCGACTCAGGCCCGAGTCGTGAATCTTGGCCCTGCTTTTTTCTCTCTCTGTCTCTGTCACATGGATCCTTTCTCAGATGAAGCCCCTCCATTCAACGATCAGAACTAAGACTTGGATATTTTGAAGCTGGTTTATTCACCGTAACTTGATGCTGTCTGTCGAAGGGGCACTGAATTCTTGGATTCATTTCCGCCTGCGTCTTCCCAATTCAACCAACGTGACTTCACTCTCCGTACCGACTTGGTCGCGGACGGTCCGCATCCCCGCAAGATACGGTTTGTAGTTCCAATGGTACTGGGGTTGCCTGTTCGATTCAGGCCCGAGTCATGGCGAGAGACGGCGAACAATCTTTTCCCCCGGGAAGCCAACCAAGTACCGGCCAGCAAAACGGAGTCCAAGCAACGGTCGTTCTCCCCGTGCTGTTACGGTTCTATGGACCAGGATAACGACAGATACAGCGGACAATGGGATCTCCGGCTGTGGATAACCGGCCTTGTATTCCCATCGCGGCGGAGAAATTCGGTTCCTGATGATGCCCATTGATATTCGGATGTTGTTTGATCTTTCGAGGGGGAGGGGTCATGGTTATCTCTTCACAGAAGCAGTAATTCTCTCAATTATTCAACCCGACCGCAACTCAAGTCTCAAAGAGTCACCGCTCTCTCTCTCCGAAACAGTGTTGGTTGGTTTATTTTTGAACGGCTCCCATGAGTTTATCTCATGACTGGAGCGTGCGCCGCGGGACGCATTACAAGGGAGCGACGGGGACGGAGAGCCGCAACTAACATCCAAGCCTCCATGTCCTCCAGCGAAGAAATCGCCTCTTCCTGGCTCACAAAGTTCGGCAACGCCCTCGCAGCATCGGACGTCCACGGCGTCCTAGCGTGCTTGCAGCCCAACGGCTTCCTCCGCGACGTGCTCGTTTTTACCTGGAGAAACAGAACTTTGCGCGGGGCAGACCAAATTTCCACATATCTGGGCGACGCGTTCGCCCGTGGCGTTGCGGTTTCAGGGTTCAAAATCGACGAACGTGATAGACTGTCTCCCACAGTCGGCCCAACGCCAAGCACATCATGCCCTTCCGCGATTTCTTCGGCGTTCGTCTTCTCGGTTGAGACAATCGGAGAGGGGCGAGGTTATTTTACTTTGGTTCCCGGGGGCGAAGATCCTGTGGAATGGAAGGCGGTAACTGTCTTTATGACGCTTTGGGATATCAACGGACATGAAGAACTTGGACCGGAGGAAGGCACGTACGGAGGGCATACGATTGCCTGGGAGGACGTAGATGCAGAGCGGCGCCGGACGGTGGAAAGCGATCCATATGTACTTATCAGTGAGCGTCACACTCCCCCGCGTTGCTTCATTCTCATGCAAGACATAGTCGGTGGCGGCCAGACCGGTCTCAACGTCGCGGCGCGGTTTCGTCAGATGCAAATCCCCGCACTCGTGATTGAGCAGAATGCGCGGGTGGGAGATAACTGGCGCAAGAGGTATCCCACCTTGACGTTGCACACGCCGAAGATGCACCATGCCAGTGCGTGCTGCGTATGATATCTTGCGCTGATCATTTCCTGAATCTATTTCAGTGCTCTATCATCCGTACCCTGATAATTGGCCGACATACACTTCGAGAGACAAACTTGCAAATTGGCTCGAACAATATGCCGTCTCGCAGGATTTGTGTGTTTGGACCAATTCGCACCCGCTCCCGACACCGACTTATGACTGCACCTCGAGGCGGTGGACTGTCACCGTAGTGCGGGACGGGAAGGAAATCCTACTGCACCCTGCACATATCGTTCTTGCCGCTGGCACTATCGGAACACCGAGGATTCCATGCATCCCCGGTCTTGACACCTTCGCCGGGGAGATTTTACATTCCGCGCAATATCAAGGGGGAAAGCCGTTCGCGGGCAAAAATGCCATCGTTGTGGGAGCGGGCAACTCGTCTGCGGATCTGGCACAGGATCTTCACGTACAGGGCGCGCGGTCCGTCACCATGGTTCAACGATCGTCCACCTGCGTTGTGGCCTGTTCGAGCATCCGCCAGCTGGCGGAGCGGATCTGGCCTGACGACGTCCCTGTTGAAGTCGCGGATTTCAAGTCGATGGCGACGCCATTTCGTCTCCTCAAGGAGGTGCTGAGCGAGCGCAAAGATGAGCTGCGGGCCCAGGAAACGGAATTGCATAACAAGCTTACGGGCGCCGGGCTCAAGTTGAACATGGGAGTTGACGGGTCGGGACAGTTCCCGATGTTCTTTGAGCGCTTCGGAGGTTTGCTTTATTTAACAAGTCGTGGACCCACTGACTATCTTGTCCACAGGATACTGTAAGGTATCCATCCAAATGACCCGATTGGAGAAGCTGACCACTTACAGGGCTCGATGTCGGCTGTGCAGAGTTGATTGGGTCCGGTCAAGTCAAGATCAAGCACGGGGTGGAAATCGCCAGACTCACGGAGGATTCGGCGATTTTCACAGATGGCTCTTCCCTCCCGGCAGACGTAATCCTCTTTGCGTGCGTCTCCCGGTGCTTCACCGCCCAAGACTGAAATATGATAGCACGGGTTATGAGAATATCAGAGACACGATGCGCGGCTTGTTCGGAGACAGGGTCATAGATCAGACGCGGCCCGTGTGGGGAGTCGATGAAGAGGGCGAGATACGTGGCTGTTATCATTCGTCTGGCCATCCTGGAGCGAGTAATTGTTTCCCGTGCAGGACTCAACTGACTTCCGCCACAGCTTTGGTTTGCAGGCGGTAATTTCGTCACATCGAGGTTCTATTCAAAGCAATTGGTAAGCGATGAGGGAAATGTGTTTCGCTGACTGAGTGTTGTAGGCTTTGCAGATCAAAGCGATTGAGCTGGGACTCATGGAGACGTGATTGGGATTGGACCGGTGAAAGACAAGATGAGACGTACTGAGGACTCAAGGCCTGCCACGGCATATCCGAAAAGTAACGAAATCATTAAGGCAGCTCGTTATATATCTGTCGGAAGAGACATTGTTCTATACCAAGCGAAGGATAGTAGCATTGTTACAAGCCTCGTTGAAGCGTCAGTATCGTGGAGCAAGGTGTCCAGGTATTGACGCACTGTTCATGAGGCGATTCCCTGTCCCGGATATTGACGTTTTGCAAGCGTGGCTGCGGTTCTACGCGCGGAATGGCTGATTCCCAGTTCATGCAACATTGGGCATGCTGTCAGTGTTATGGCGTCAGATGTCTGGGAGGTAGATGATATGGTTTACCATATTTATGGCATCTGTGCGAGAACGCCGGCGAGCAATGCAATCGCCACGCTCGGCCAATGGACTAGAAAAATATTCCCTTATGAATGTCCTCATATCGCTTGACCAGTAGAGCGGCGCTCCGGTCGACGGGTCTCGGAAGTCAGGTGTGAAAAGGTATTCCCGCGAAACTTCAAGGAAACCTACGGGGTATACTGGGAAATAAAGTCCCCCACTCGTGTCGCGGCAGATGTTTTTCAAGTTTGTGCGGCAGACGCTTTTGAAAGCTGCGAGTATAACATTCAGAGAGCAAGACGGAGAATCAAGAAGGAGGAGCGCACTGTGAGGGGAAGCATGAATCGCAGTATCGCGCATTAAACTTCCATAGAACTCCTACTCCGGGGACAGGGTCGCCGAAGTCGACGAAGCATGCCTGAACGATAAGCTGCTAATGAGAAGGGAATTTCAAGTACATGTAAATGGACGAAACTCACAGAGCAGAAGCCGCCGAACAAAAGCTGTGCCCATCTCAATTCACATTGGGTGAATGGACAAGGCGGTAAACTGTCGTTGGCGACGGCGTCCTGGAATGCTTCACGCCAGATTGGACCAGCATTGGACCGGCTGGTTAGAAAAAGACGGATGGATCGACATGTTCTGCTCAAACTGTACAGCTCCTGTGGACCTAGATACCAGCAAATCTGACAACTCGGGTGGCAGCTGCCAGCGAACTTTCAAGTTGGGTGATCTCACCTCTGCAAGGATATCTTGAGGCAGCGAAGCAAGGGAAGCTAGAGGCACAGGGCCCCCGGCTGCTAAAGATGGGCGCTGCCTCTTTCTGCTGAACAAGAGCTGCATATGGGCCTGCGTTGGATGCGTAGTGGAAGCAGAAAGGAAAAACTATTCCATCGTTCCTCCGGAGTGTTCCGATCAACTGTTCGGCTGTAACGAACTCTCTTGATCTATAACCATCATGTCGCCCCAAATACTATCCGACGCGCACTCACTGCGTTCCGTGCCAAAGGAGGAACACATCCATGTATTCAAGGTGTACCCCATCCGCCTGCACCGGTTCCTCGCAATCCAATCAACGCGACTTCACGCTGCATACGAACGAAATGTAAGGTTAGAAAGCTTTTCGCGCTCGTATCGTGAACACTGGGTTGCTTGTTCGAATCAGGCCCGGGTCAGGTCGACTCTGATGCTTTTTTTTCTTCGAACAAGTCTAGGAAGACCCGGATGGTTGCCCGATGTATGCCGCGTAACTTCACACTCAGCACCGACTCAGCTGCGGACGGTCCGCATTCCTCAAAGCTGAAGGCTCATGAAGTTGAAGGGGAGACACCTGTCGACTCAGGTTCGAGTCGTTGAGTGGATATTCAAGAGTATTTTTCTTCTCCGGATCCCATTCTCCCGCTCTCAAGGCACACCAGCAGGCGGGCTTCGATGCGAATTTGTTTATATCCACACAAAACCAAGGATTCTGTGCCTTGCGTTCGTTCGAATGGAATGTGGTTTATTCGCTGCAATCTCTATATATATACACCGACTTGTCGCGGAAGGTCCGCACTCCCTCAGGAGTCACAGCGGACAGCAACCATTGCGTGTTGAAGGGAAGACCCCTGTTCGACTCAGGCCCCAGTCTTGAAGGAAAACTTCCATGGAACTTTTTCTTCGTCTCTCGCTGTCGATCTAATCCAAGGTTGCCACTTTCTTCCATGCAGTCCAAATACAGCTTGAGATCCCGTATCGAGTCGGGTGCGGGCGAGAACGGCAAGTACTGGGGGAAACCGCCTCTTCGACTCAGGCCCGAGCCATGTGCTGTCCGAGACGCTCTTTTTCCCGCCTAGATTATGCGCTCCTACTAGATCATCCCATACAATTGTAGACAGAGCAGAACAACAAAGAGTACACTCCGATACGCACCACCGAAGTTCAGAGGCTGGAGCGAATGTGTATCCCCGAAAGGATACCGTACTTCCTAAAAAGGACAAGCAATGATCCCCTATCTGCTCCTCCTCCCCGAACGCACACATCCTGCCGCTTGAGTTCTCCTTCCGCGTCGACTCGTCTGTCTTATAATAATAAGCCCAGCGACGCCCAGCGTGTAGGCATGAAGCACACTGAAAAGAGATTTGAAGTTGAAGAGCGGCGGGGCACGAGAGATAGAAAGCAAGCCAATCAATACTCCTCTTCAAGAGCAAAGCAGAAACATGTACAACACGCTTGCGTACTGTAGGTATGTAAAATCGTAAAGGTATTCCTATGTACACTTCCTCGTTCCGACTTCCACAAAATCACCCCACACACGAACTCGACGACGCACGCTTAGTTGCGGACGAGATCCCGACGACCGAACTTGACCGAGCGGACTGCGCGGCCAGCGATGGACTTGATGACACCGTCCGGCGCGGTCGAGGGCTCCTCTTCGGGGACTTGGTTAACGGCGCGGCCAGCGATGGACTTGATAACACCATCGGGGGCGGTGGAGGGCTCCTCCTCGGGGACCTGGTTGACGGCACGGCCAGCGATGGACTTGATGACACCGTCGGGGGCAGTCGAAGGCTCCTCCTCAGGGACCTGGTTGACGGCGCGCTTGCCACCCTTGGCCTTGGCAGCACCGGCCTTGGCAGCAGCGGCGGCCTTGGCGGCGGCGGCCTTTCCAGCAGCGCCAGCCTTGGCAGCAGCTCCGCCCTTGGCAGCGGCGGCGGCGGTTGCGGGCTGGGCGGCGACGGCGGGGGCAGCGGCGGTGGATGCGGCAGCGCCAGCGGTGACGGTAACAGTAACAGTGACGGTCTCGGTAGCGTCAGCGCCAGCAGCGGCGGCGGTCGCGGTAGAGGCAGCGGCGGTGGAGGCAGCGGCGGTGGTGACGGCGGCGGCGTTGTTGCCAGCAGCTCCGGCAGCAGCAGCACCAGCGCCAGCAGCGGCGCCCTTACCACCAGCAGCAGCGGCGGCGCCCTTGCCGCCCTTGCCTCCCTTTCCACCCTTGGCGCCCTTTCCAGTTCCAGCGGCGGCAGTGGCGGGGGGTGCGGCGGTAGCGGGCGGGGCGGCAGCGGCGGCACCAGCACCTGCGGCGGCAGCAGCGGCACCGGCGGGGTCACCAGCGGCGGCGATCGTGAACGGCTTCGAGCTGCTGAGCACAGTCTCGATGTCGTCGGCGTTGACGGCCTCGAGGGTGTATTGGCTGGAGAGAAAATCAGCAAGTCATTATTTATTCGAAGCGGGTGAGCGTACCCAGGGGGGATTTGCCCAAGGCCGACGGCGGCCTTCAGTGTCGCGGGGGCGATACCAGTGGCGATGTCAATGGAGATCGGGCCCTTGAGGAGGAGGGTGAATGCGCTTGGGGGAGGATCAACGAGAATTCAAGAGAAGAATTTTCAGACATACGGGTCGGTGGACACGGTGGTCCAAGAGACGGCGAGGGAGCCATCGGCGTCGGTCGTGACAGGGGTGTCGAGAGTGAGACCCATCACGGATGGGAACACGACGGCGGCGCCGAAAAGGAAAGATGCGATGAAGACCATGCTTGTTGTTGAAGAGGGAGAGAGTTGAAAAGAGAGGACTTGCTCGAGACTGGCTCAGAGGGAAAAAAGAACAAAGGAAGGGAGGGGGGAATCGTACCCTTTATGTGCGCTGGCGAGCCATTATAAACGGACCCCGTTATAGCCGTGGTTGCCATCATCCCTGTTTCGGCTGCCCACGGCTGGCAACATGGATCACGAAAACGCCGGTTTGAGCGAGAATGTATAAATAACGATCATCCTCATTGGGTCCCTTGGCTTCGGTACATATCATTGGTGCCTCGCCAACATATATCAGAAAGGACGGCGATGGAGAACCGTGTCCTTGCAACGCCCTCCCTCTCCCGAAGTCTTGGATGTATCGTACGCACCGGCGTCGGCGTCGAGGGGACATTTGGATTTTGTCAAACGCCGCGTTGGACTTGGGCATCGCGCACATCGCCTTCAACATTGATCAAGGCTCGCCGTCATTGATCGGGTTTAATAGGCCACAGCGATCCTCCCCTGAACTCTCCGAGATTTACTTTGCCATGGGAGGTTGCTGTCAGCTGGCTCCCCTTGGCTGCAGCCCCACCTCTTGGACCGCTTTCTCGTCAACTCGCTCGCCTCTTTGCGTTGCTGGAATCAAAACCAAGAATACGACGCCGTAAGTTCTGCACTTGGCAGGCCGTGTCGTGCGACCTCCGAGGTTTACTTATATAGCGGCAGTGGGAATGGAGACGCCAGCACGCAACACGGCCTCGAGCACATCGCACCGTCGCCGCTGGCTGTCGCGCATGCCTGGGGAGATAATTATACCGCCGAGTCCGATTTAGACGCGCGCGATGCTAATCAGACGTTGACCTCGAGAACTAGTTCAACGCCACCCTGTCGGGATTTATCTTCTTCGAAAGGTTGGAAACCGCCGCGTTGCTCGCTATGAAGCACTCACATTCAGCCCAGTCCATTTTGCGTTGGCGCTAGCATGCCTAGCACCGATTCCGTCCTGGGTTTTGGTTCACAGACTAGCTCGCGGTCTGCACGCCGAGGGTGAACAGCACCGCAGCTCTCCCCCTTCCCTTGTGTCATTGGAATGTGAGTCCATGTAAGTTCGCTTCCCCTTCCCGAAATTAACCTATTCTCCTAAGTTGATCCGCTGTGTATTTCGGCACCTTGAGGACCTAGCCTTTACTCCGATATCGACTTGGTAGCGGACGGTCCGCGTCCTAGATTCTTGCTTGGTGCAAGCAAATCCGAACCCCCTTGGGTGCAAGATGGAGCTTCATGCGGGCAATCGCCTGTTCGACTCAGGCCCTCGTCATACAATGCGGTTAAGACGCTGCAAGTGTTTTTTATCTTTCCTCACCGTCGTTTTTCAGAGCGCACGACAGCTCGGGTATTCTTGGAGGCGGCTTGTCACTCACCGCGGGCCCGAACAACATCTCCTCGCGCCCGCTCCAGATTACTGGCATGGACTCTCAACCAAACTACCAATAAAGCCCGGTTTCGTACGCACGAGATGCAAGTAGTGTATCGACTCGGTGACGGACGACCCGCATCCACAATGTCTGACGTGTTGGAGCCTCGCTCCGTGGAAGTCGTCTGTTCGACTCAGGCCCGCGTCATAGCTAGTTCGGTGTGAGCAATTTTTTTTTGGATAAGACTCAGGATAATTATTATGCTCCGCTAGGTCCAGATTCAAATAAATGTGCAGGCGTCTTTCAAATCGCCGCGGCTGCCAACGAACAGTATTCCTACGAAGAAGGTGCGCGGTGAGTCGAGCGAAGTCGCAACCTGACTAACCGTCTCGCCGCACTTTTGTATGTGACGAACTGCCCATACGTCGATCTGCATCCACGATCTGTGACTTGATGGATTTCACAAGCTTTTTTCGTCGTTTCTCAGAGACCGAAAAGGATGCGCAGGCTCGTATTGACTCCCGCAGACGATACTCCCTCTTGCGACATGGTTTGCGGGAATCAATCGAGCTCACCGCTTCTGACAATTTTGGACACGACAAATTTACTGTACACTTTTCGTGTGGCCACTCGGTGGCGGGTGGTCCCCCACATCGGACGGCGCGAGCCTTGTTTCGTGGAATGCGCCTGTTCGGTTCGTAATACTCATGTCGTGACCATCAATATTTTTGTTCCTCCTTTTCTTCTCTGATCTTATTGAGCAGACGTGTGGAGCATATCATGGAAAACCGATGTTGACTTCAGCCGGACGACGGCTCTGAATGACTCACTACTTATGCTCCTGGATTGTCAACCAACACTCAACGAAGCAATTGAACCAGTAGACCTTATAATAAGCACAATGCTAAGGCACAACAAATCAAGCACGCCGATCCGAAATCATTGCCCAGAGAAATCCAAGACAGATTCAAACAGGATATGCCAGTTTCTATGTACATACAAGCGTCTGTCTACGACCGTATGCACCGTTCTTTATTCTTGTCAGGTCTTGCACCGTAGACTTCGTTACATGAACCTGGTACAGGTACTTAGACGCCGGGGTGGGCGCCTATCATCGCCAGATATGGTCATCCCGCGCCTCGCGGCATCACCTCGCGGTGCCGCACTTAAGAGGACTCGCTTGGGAGACACCGCCATAAGTAACTGCGGTCTCCACTACTTTCCCTGGCAGCCATGTCCGAATCCTTCCTGGTCATCGTCGTTGCTCTCTCGGCGATAACATTAACGCTGTATGGCGTGTCCCCTGCCGCAGCAGTGACCGATTATGTGCAGCAGATGTGGGCGAATCCGCAATTCGCAGAACTCTTCCGATTCATGTTTCTGGGTGGGTGCTCGCTCTGCCATCCATTGTCCTCACCTCCTTTTTTGACGCATTGTCAGGAACAATCGTGGAAACTAGCAGAAAACTGGGAGAGATGCTGTTGAGTTCCAGCTCTAGCTGTAAATTTAATCATTCCACGCTACATCGCTGCGCCGACTGATTCTACGCGATATTCAGTATTCGTGGTAAGGCGAGGAATCCATGCGTATATATGCGTTTCTAACTTCCGATCCTCCTCGCTTGCAGGTCAAAGCTGAGTTTGAGACACGCGATTTTGCGTACGATTGGGTGCTCAACTACTTGGAGTATCACCGTGTGTGGAACGAAAGCAGATCCTTCAAGGTCCTGGCGCGCAATGCGTCGTCACGTCCAAACTCCTCCACGGCTTTAGGGAAAACAGACGGTCACCCTGAGGCAATCTACGAGCCTGCACCTCTGATGCCTTCCATTTTCCGGTGGAAAGGCTACTGGATCTCCGTCGTAAGTGCGTTTACACGGCTCGCAATTTATTGTTTAATTTTCATCGTACAGAACAAAACCGTGGCGGGATATTCGCACTACGACACCGGAGAAGAGGTTGGCGGTACCCTGACGATTAGGTACCCTCCTCGTCATTTCAATGCGATCGAATTCAACTATACCTCATTAGCATATGGAGCCGCAAGCGCGGGATACTCGACAAGTTTGTCACCGCTGCTAGGCAGTTTTACATCGACTCGAAAGTCCTCCCTCGCAAGGTGGAACGCGAAAAAGAACCTGTCCGTGTTTACAACCTTGTCGCATGCCTCTGAAGCTTACCACGGTCTCCGTTCAGTCCGGGTGCCTCATGACCGCGGTCTTTCCTCAGGGTGACTTGGCCCATGATTGGATGCTCGCGTACCTCGTAGGCTGCTATTTTGACTCGTCGCGATTCGCTTCATTCAAAATTAATCCACTGTTACCCAGCGATCCACCGATGCCCTTCAAGACACCATGGATTTCACAATCAGCACAAAACAAAGCGATTTCGGCTGGGGCACCGGGCCTAAAGACAGAGTTCGGTACATGCCAGCTCATGACACCAAACAGCGCTTTCTCTTCACGTCTCCGAACACTGGTCAGAGCACATGGCTCCAAGGTGGGTGTAACGTCTGCTTCATTCTTTATACCAATCTTTCATTGCCAGTCGTGGTGACACCGGGCACGGTCAGCTGGAACTCAACCACTGCAACTGGTGGGTCGATCACTCTCACGTTCGTTTCTTTCCTCGTACCTGCATTCCTCGGCGTTGCATTTGAACTGCGGTCGATTGAACAGGCTTTATTCG
The DNA here is from genome assembly GCA_029203975.1 of Mycena vitilis. Taxonomy (NCBI): domain Eukaryota; kingdom Fungi; phylum Basidiomycota; class Agaricomycetes; order Agaricales; family Mycenaceae; genus Mycena; species Mycena vitilis. Next base: position 154,385 of record JARGYF010000103.1, read on the forward strand.
TCGGACAAGGAAGTTCTGTCCGATCTCATCGACACCGCGCACAAGATATATTTGAAGAAGGGGGTTTCAACGGTGACCGTTCATCTCACCGACAATGTGAGCTTGTAAGGCTATCCCATCCTGCTGTTCACTCAATTCAAACTTGCTCACAGCGAGGCGAATGGGCGAAAACGGTCACCAAATCGCGTCGCGAGTTGACAACGTTGATTTTGCCGGCAGATATCAAGGAGACGATTCTCGCCGACGCACGGGAGTTCCTAGCGAGCGAGCACTAGTATAATGAGGCAGGAATCCCTCACCGCAGAGGTCGGCGAACATATTTTCTCTGTGCGCGAGTATCTCTGATGTTCTCTCATAGGCTATCTATTATGTATGTCTCATTCCTTTCCGCTTGACTAATCTCTAATCTCTGACTTCGACATGGAAGATGGAGAACCAGGGACAGGAAAGGTCCGTAGTTTCGTGCTGAAACATAAATACTTCTGATCCATCTTCAGAGCTCGACGATTCACGCGCTGGTGCGTTCATTTCATTTCTCAAGTCTTCTGCATGCATTGCTTCTGCATATAATTTTTTCTACAGGCGGGAGAGCTCGGGCTGGAGGTACCCCTGCTTATCGAATATTTTTCTGCACCGGCTCACCTCCATTAGATTTACTTCATATCCCTCGCGAGCCCCGGCATCGACGACTACAGCCTGGCAAAACTAATCAGCGACACCCCTTCACGGTGCATTCTTCTGATTGAGTGCGTCCCCTGAGCCGTTAGAAAGGCTTGAAGATTTGACCCAAGTTCACTAGGGATATCGACTGTGCGTTTCCATCCAGGGACGAAGGAGATGACGAGGAGGAAGAGCCTATCGTGGATAAAGATGGGAAACCAATAGGTCGCAATGCTACCCCACCGCGCTCGGCAGTGACACTGTCCGGTTTACTCAACGTGCTGGACTCAGTGTCGAGCGAGGAGGGTCGCTTGACTTTCGCCACTGTTCGTCGACCGTCTTCCCCCACTTCCATAGAATTAACAGAGGCTTTCTAGACAAATCATATCGAAAACTTAGACTCGGCGCTCATACGAGCAGGACGCATGGATGTGAAAGTGCGTTTGACGCGTTTCTCGGCATTGGTTTTGAAGATAATCTGCCTCCATCAGATCCAGTACAAGTTCGCGGACTTGGTACAGATCCGCCAGGTATTCAAACGGTTCTTCCCATCAGCTGGGAAGAGCAATATGAGGGATGGCCCAGAAGTTGAACCCGTCGACGACAAAAAATCGCCGTCCGTGGCCTACAGCGCAACGGAGGTGGACAGCTACGCAGCCGAATTTGCGCGCGCCATCCCCTCGGGCGCGTACTCCATCGCACAGATTCAGGGTTACCTCCTCACGCGCAAACGGGATCCCGCCGCCGCGGTTGAGGGTGTCCATCAGTGGCTGATATCCCAGGAGGAGGAAAAGAAGGCAATGAAAGACCTGAAGCAGAAGCGGAAAGCGGAGAGGGCGCGGAAGTTGAAGATTGCAAGGGAAAGGGCAGATGCTGCTGCTGCTGCGGAAAAGCAGCAAGTGAATGACACTGCAAGGGGGGAAACTGAGGATCTCTCAGACAAATTAGTGAATATCAACGGAGCCACAAGCAAGCACATTGGTGTAGAGGAAGCCATAGAGCTCCCCAGGCAGACGTTTGGCTGCGGCGGAGACGATGTCGTCGAAGGCAGGATCAATGGGGTGCACGCTGACACGAGTTGAATCGTTTACTGCGACTCGGCTTTAATTGAGCGCATGTACGAACTTCTCGGGTTTTTTCTCTAATCGATGTTCCTGTTTACTTGCACTTCATCAATATTCAAGGTAAATCCGTAAAAGTCTAGCGCCACCGCTTTCTGGATTCGAGTGGTGTGGACGGTTGAAGTTCTCCCTAACATGGCGTTTAGAAGAATGAAAAGCGTTATCTGTTCCTGCGGCTGAGAAATACACGCACAGGCATCTGCTCCGCCGACTGAAAGACTGGACGGTACGGCAAGAAGCTTTTTTGGGGGCGGGCAGCTGCAATAAATGCCGAAGTTCACTTTGTGACAGATACACACAGTCCGCTCAGTCTCTCCGCTGCCGAGTCGTCCCTCCAAAATGACCGCTGGCGTATGTGTACGAATAGCCGTCAGCCAATGAACCAATTGTCTCAGACAACTTCCCCAGGTTCTGCATACCGTGGCAAAAGATTTCCCACTTCGTGAAGATGCAGACCATCCCCGGACAAGTTGTCCTTGTATGTGATAGTCTCCCTGAGGAAGGTGCCAGGGGACGAGTTCGTTCATACTCAAAGTAGGTACAAATGGACAATGAAGCCGCAAAATGAAAGCGACTTGAAGGAGAGCCCACCGGACTCCTGGCCGCAAAAGAGAGCCTGAGAAGGTATAAAGGGAAGCTCCAAGCAGCGAGGAGGATGGGATTCAACAGTACACTTCAGCCCAGGTTTGCACCAAGTTTGCTCGACGAGGATTCCCTGCCGGACGACTGGTCAAAATTGAAGGGGGTTTTAGTGGGTATACGACCCATCACTCAACAAAATGGAGTATGTAGGTTGAGAATCAATGGTCAGAGTCCCACACTTAGAATATGTGCATAACGGCATTTCCTCCTGGACGGACAACTTCCCGGCTATACTGAAATTTCAGTTCTACCAGCGGATGTGCTCGGAATGCTTTGCGGACCGAGTTCCATTATTCCAAACGCTCCAAAAAAAAAAAAAAAAAAAAAAAAGAAGGAAGGTGCCTGGTGGCTATGCAAGCATACTAATCACGTGTCAGATTGATCAGCTTCAAGACCGTGACCGTGACTCCAGCTTGACTCCAGCGCCTTCCACGACTCCGACGACGGCCGGGTTTTTCGAGCTCAAGACATCCGACTCTGTCCGCTTCCAATGTCTCTTTCTCCATCGCAGATAGCGACACTCTCAGTGGCAACCCGCGAGGCCCAGCCTCCCCTCGCTGGGACCAGCGGCACCCTTCGCCATCATTTGGCAGATATCGATGGCAAAATTGCCTGTCAAGAGGCACAATTGAAGCTTTTATACAGCGAGAAGCGAGTCGTCTCAGACGCTTTGAGCTCGATTGTCTATCCTGTCCTTACCATCCCCCCCGAGCTCACAACTCAGATATTCGAGCATTTCGTGCACCGAGGAAGGGCTTCGGAGGACCTGATCAGCAACTTACTGACGGTGGCCAGTGTTTGCCGCGCCTGGAGGACAATTGCTGTCTCTTGCGGCGCACTATGGAACCATGTTTCCATGCATGTCGGCCTCGACGTTGCTCGCGAAGTAAAGCTCCTCCAGATGTGGCTCTCGCGCTCTGGTGATCGTCCGTTGCATGTAGACCTCAGGATGACGCAATCCGTCGCGTCTGAGAGTCTTGCGGATGCAATTCTCCCCCTCCTTGCTCATTGGCCGCGATGCAAAAGTCTCCGTCTCTGTTCAACCTCCTCCATTGTCTTCCCCGTCGACCCGGGACCGTTCTGGTCGTTGAAAAAAGTGGATATCGACTTATGCAGATCCGCCCAACAGCCCCCCATCACCGCATTTCTCGACGCTCCTCTGCTTCGAGAGGCACATGTCGCCAGGCTGGCGCTTCCCCAGATCGCGCTGCCCTGGGGCCAACTTACAGGTCTCCACCTTGCTCTCCAAACTATCCCCCAGTGTCTCGATATCTTGGGGCAAACACCGAATCTGGAGATACTCAGTATTCTTCGGACTCCTATCCCACGCAATACAATCGCCTCAGTGCGACGCGTACTTCGTCATCTCCACCGCATCGAATGTTCTGCTGTCTTCCTTAACCACCTCATACTTCCCATTCTCGACACCCTCTCACTTGTTTCTGTGTCCCCAGAAACTGCCCCCAGAGTCAAAGCACTGGTGAATCGTTCGGGATGCACCTTGCGAGTGCTACGTCTTAACGCACATGAAGCGGACGTCTACGACACGTTTAACTGCATCACGAGCGTACCGTCCATTCGAACGCTTTCGCTCACGTCACTCACATGGGATTTTCCGGAATTTCAAGGTTTCTTCCATTCTATGGAGGCCGACAAGTCTCTCCTCGAGCTGAAGTCGTTGAATCTTCAAGCCCTAGGAAGCTTCCTTGATGTGTGCTCCCTTGCAGACATGCTGTCCGCACTATGGACGGACAAATCAGAGGCAGCGAAGCTCGAGTCATTCTCGCTGTCCTTCACCGGCCGCGAGGACGCCGACTTCGAGGACGCGATGGCAAGATTGCGAAAAATGCGTCGGGAGGGGCTCGAGATAGATATCCGGTCAGCGCAAAAGTGGACTAGCCAGTATTTTGATTCGCAGATGGCACGTCCCTCGGTCCTCGTTGTCGCCCCCTTCTAACACAAAGTTCCAGATTTCTGAGATCATGAAGTAACCAGGTGTCATTTTTCCCTTGGGCTCCCAGTCTACATCTTTTGCGATAATAACCACGAGGGGATCACGAATAATAGGATTCAACGGTTCTGCTTCCTTCCCGCCGTTCGTCTGTGTCCGCATGTTTCCCGTCTCCACGTAGTCTACGCACACCATACTGGTACTCGCTGTGCGCCGCACACAAGACCCGATGTGCACTGTTTTTGCGCTTGACTCGTATGATCATGCGTGAGGCGGTGAACCAGCAAAAAGCAGGAATTCATGGGAGGATGGCCAAGATCTGAGATTCAAACGAACAGCGAGCGAGAGCCGGGTACTGCAGCCGCCCTGCCGACGTGCACAGGAGATGAAGGCCAAGACCACTTACCGTCATGAAGCGAATTTTGAGGCGTCCATGTAAGAGAAATCGAACTTGAACTTGAACCCGGCACGATCGGCTTCTGACCCACCGTCCGGCCCGAGATCAATCGTGGCTGTGCATCACATGGCAGGTTGATCGGCTTTTCGAGGACCAACGAGGACCACTGCGACGACTCCTTGCTCAAAGCTTTTCATTGGCTTTTCAGCTCGAGACAGCTCGAGACAGCAGAAGGCATCCCAGTCCTATCCGCTTGATGTCTCTTCAGCCCTTTCAGGTAGCGACACCCACTTGACACCCACAGCGGAAATTTACAATCCCCAGCCCGTCCGCTCACCTCCGCCAGCGCCTCTACTCTTCGCCACCAGTTGGCAGAGATCGATAGCAGAATTGCGCGTCTGGAGGCCCAATTGGATCTTCTAGACACCGAGAGGCGCGCCGCCTCAGACGCTTTGGGAGTATTACGTCTACGGAGGAAGGGCATTGGAGCAGCACGACGGTCTGATCCGCAACTTGTTGACGGTGACTGGCGTTTGCCGCGTCTGGAGGGCAATCGCCCTCTCTTGCGGGGCGTTGTGGAACCGTGTTTACATGAATGTCAGCCACGACGTAGATCTCAAAGCGAAGCTCCTCCAGATGTGGCTTTCGCGCTCTGGGAATCTTCCGCTGCATTTAGACCTCACGGTGCATCAATCCACTGTGCCTGAGGCTCTAGCGGATACACTTCTCCCGCTCCTGCGCGCACAGTGGTCGCGGTGCAAAAGTCTCCGCCTGCAGTCAATCACGTCCCATATTTTTCCGGTGGACGGCTCCATTCCGGTTCTTAACAAAAGTGGATCTCGCAATCCTCGGAGCAACCCAATGGACCGCCATTACCACTTTTCGCAACGCTCCCCTTCTTCGGGAGGCACACATCGACACGCTTTCACTTCACCAGATCTCCCTGCCGTGGGCCCAACTTACAGATCTTCGACTTTCTCGCCAAAACCTTGCCCAGTGTTTCGAGATCTTGGCGCGTACACCTAATCTGGAAATTCTCAGCATTCGCCACTCTACTGCTTCACGGAATACAATTATCGCATTCCCTCATATAAGTACTCCGTCGTCTCCACAGCATCGAATGTCCTGATGCGTTCCTCAACCACCTCATACTTCCCATCCTCGACGCGCTTACCCTCCCTGATGTGTCCTCAGAAGCGGGAAATCGGGTGAACGCACTTGTGAATCGGTCGGGATGCCCCTTGCGGGTGCTACGTCTTGGGGCACCCGCCGTCGCTGCCGCGGTGCAGTGCACCATGAGCCTACATTCCATCCGAGAGCTTTCGCTGACATCACTCACATGGAGTCATTTGGAATTTGAAGAGTTCTTCAGCTATATCTTATCTTCCTTCGATGGTCGTGGATATCTCCCTGAGCTGACTTCGTTGTATCTCCACGTCATAGACCGCTACATCAACGTGTGCTCCCTCACAAACATGTTGTTTGCGCGGTGGACGGGCAGATCGGAGTTTGTAGCAAAACTCAAGTCATTCACGTTGTCCTTTGACACAGATGATACCTCTGATCTTGAAATTCCGGTGGCAAGATTGCGGGAAATGCGTCGAGGAGGGCTCGAAATAGACATACGGTCAAAGCAGAAGTGGACAACTCAGTATTTTGATTCGCAGATGGCACGTCCCTCCCTTTCCGGTCTCACCTCGTTCTAACCCAAAGTTTCAGGTTTCCGAGAGTATGAAATAACTGAGTGGCACTTTTCCTCTGGTTCCCAGTCCATATTGTTCATGATGATCAACGCGACTGAATCACGTAATCACGGAGAGCTCGTTCAATCGTTTTGTTTCCTTCCCACCGTTCAAGATTGAAGATTGTGTCCACATGTTTTCCGTCTCCACGTTGTCTGCATCTCGCCACGCATTTGCCTAGTACTATTATGCCCAACGGGTCTGCATTTTCCCAATGATTCACCGGAATTTCTTGATGTACATCTTGGCTCTAGGAACCCAAATTTTTCAAGAGATCCGAGAAGGGAGTGGTTTGAGACACGCTCGCCGGTCCATCAATCCTGGTGCATTTCGGGACGCCACCTATGTTCCTGTACGATGTCTTTACGGGGAGGTTTGAAATTTTTTGAGAGGGATGATGAAACGAATCCGAAAGCTTCTGCCTCTTGCGAAATTTTTGCCGGGGAGCAGATGGTGCGTTATTCCGAGGAAGTGGATCAGACTTGGATCAGACGTGACATTACACTCAATCCACTAGTAATCCCTTCTCAGAACCCTTAGAAAGTTTGGGCCTGGGCATAATGGTACTCAATCAGGTCCAGGTAATTTTTCAATTAGGTGCATGTTTGTGGTAGCTGGCGGACCGCTTCCGCGGGCCGAGCATGTGGCTCGGTTTGTCAGGGGGCCCTCGAAATCACAATGGTCAACGGGGATCTTTGCAAATCACTCACCACCTTTTCACCACCTGGTCCATTTCCCTCAACGATACGATGGCGGAATATCTTCCAGACGAGATTATTTCCGAGATCCTCTCCCCCGCGCTCGAAGTATCTGAAGAGATGTTCTCAGATACAGCGTCGACTCGAACATCGCCCTTCGCGTCCGATTCTGTGCCTAGCTCTGCTGCTCTCCTCGTCTGCAAAACGTGGCTCCGTGTTGCCACCCCCCTTCTGTACCACGTCGTCGTCATCAGGTCCACCGCTCAGGCACGCGCACTGCAGAAGAGTCTACTGGGTAATCCCGACTTGGGCCGATTCGTGAAGATGCTGCGCCTTGAAGGCGGATTTGGTCCAGTGATGGAAGACATCCTTAGGAAATCGCCGAACGTCGCCGATATCTTCCTGTCGCTCCACATACACGCTTCCGACTCGACTGCTGGTCTCATCGGTGGACTGCACTACATCAACCCGACTCGGTTGATCCTCTTCGATTCTGAAAAACGAGGTCAACTCAAAAACAAGCAAGTGAAGGACTTAATTGGGGCTTTAGAGGCGCGCGCTCCCAAGTGGACGAATTTTGTGCGTCATTACTCGGCTGTTACATTGGTGTTAACCACGCGCCGAACAGACAACAATCAAATTCCCATACTGTGATATTCCTCACAGCGGACGTGAAGAGCTCATCCTCAAATTATGCTCTTGTCCAACACTGAGAACACTCTCATTCCCAGTGCTGTACCAAAGGGATATGGCCGCATTGGTCAAGATTTCGCGCTCTCCGAGCCTGCAGACGATTGAAATTCGACGGCCTCCTTCGCGGATCCGCCATCTCATTGCGTATATTGCCACGGATCCGAGACTCATTGTGCTCGTGCGTTGGCTGGATGAACCGTGTGTTTTGGGCCTTGGCATCTTGTATTCGACTCCTGATAGCATACAGGGAAGCATGTCCGGAAATCAACACTACAATCTTACCGCCGCCTAATCCTTCCTACCGACCCATGGTGTCGGCCCCACAGGAAGTCGTCGAGCGCGTCTGGTCTCTTAGCCTCCAATTTGCCATGCGTTCACCCTACTTTGGACCCGACGCGTCAGACTACAAATCCACAAGTCCAGTCTATCACGACCGCCTCCAATTTTTATTTGTGTCGAAAATGTTCCATGTCAGTACAACTGTAACCATTCCACTCCTTCCCCGGGCTGATTAAAGTGTATCATCAGCGGATCGCGCTGCCGTATCTTTATCGACATCTTGCTTTCCCGCGTGAGCGCCCCTTACGCCGCTTGGAACTTCAACTTGCCTCCACGCCAGCCGTAGGGATGCACATACGTTCCATCGGAGTTGATAGCCATATGTACGAGCGCAACGGCGGGGAACCCGCGGCCGATCTAAATCGCGTCCTTTGCCACACCCCGCACCTTGTCCTGCTCACGCACCGTAAACCTTCCTTCGGCCCAACCCAGCCTCTATCCTGGACGGTGGTTGAGACTCTGGGACAGTCGGCTGGCGCAAGTCTTCAAGAACTTTCCGGGTTCCAATTCAAACCCGCCGACGCCGGCAGCGTGCGAAATTCCCCAGCAGTGTTTGGGCAGCTCACTGCGCTACGCTCGTTGGATTGGGCTGTATATTCCGCATCCATGCCTGCCATTTCATTCTTTGACCGAGCCGCAGTGGTTCCACGGGATGGGTTACCGGCTTTGGAACTGCTGCGCATCGGATCCTCAGCAGGAATAAAAATCTTCACGAAGATGGAGTAAGTTTCGTCCTCTTCCATGTTTGGCACTAATTCTTGCTATTCTGTAGCCTCCCGAGTCTAATTCGTGTCGATTTTTACCTCAAAGGGTATAGAGACTCGGGCTTTCTACGAAAGCACGGTCCCAAGCTCGATCAATTAGAAATGCTGGAACCGGAACTCCAAGGAGCCTCTATTCTGGCCCTTTGCCCACGGATATCCGTTTTGACTTGCTACATCTATCCGGAAAAACCAAATGTGAGTTTGGTTGTGCTGCATTGTCTGACTGTGTACGGCTGACGCTTCTGTACAGAATTTTGGCTGCGAGCATTTGGCCCCTGGATTTCAACACACCTGCTTGACTCGGCTGATCCTGAATAAAGCGTCGCTGTACGTGTCTCCTCCCCTTGGCCCGGATTTTAGTAACAACTCAACAAACCGGCATCGCAAACTAGCTCGAACAAATTTGTACACGAGAAAGAGTGGAAGGAGTTTTTCGACAAACTGGATCTGGCGTACTTCCCTGTGCTGACCGAAATATGGGTTGCAGCAATTACGGAGTGGCCTACTACCGAGTGAGTCTGGTGTACTCGGTACCAAATTCTTTTTGCCTTACTTACTTGGACGCGGTATAGGCATGCCATCTCGAAGAGCATGTGGGTAAAACTGGCGGAGAAGTTATTGCCCCGCGGAATTCACTTGACAGGCATGTCGGGTGCACGCTGGCATCCTCGTCTGAAGGCTCCTTCGAGGACAAGACGCTGAAACCTTGCGCGCGTGTTATTTAATCTACAGATGCATTCATTGTCTACTTCCTGATGAAAACAGCACATTCGCGCATGATCTCCACTTGACCGTGTATGTGGTTCGGCTCAGTGGGACACGGTCAGGATTGTACTCTGTTTATGTTCAAACATGGGCATCGACCCGCTGTTGGAACGCGTGACGTATCTCAACGTTTTTGAAGATTGGCAGCATGTCCCCGGGTTATTATCGCTTTGATCTCGCCACCTTGGAGGGATGCAGACCGTCCGCTACCGATCCACTCACCAGTCCTATTTCGTCTTGAATAACCGGGATTGGATTAACGAGGACGAACGAGGACGCTTGAGAAAAAGATCCACTTATTGATGAGCCAGGACTCGGGCCTGAGTCGAACAGGCAACTTCCCCGGATTATGTGCGCATAAGAATCTCGCCGTCACCTTCAAGTGGCGGGAATGCGGACCGTCCGCTACCGAGTCGTTCTCATCTCTTATTCCTTCCTGAATAACCGAAATGGTTTCGGCGAGGACGAGGGTAATTCCAGAGACCAGCCAAAGGAAAAAGTCGCAACAGCGCTACTCGGACTCGGGCCTGACTCGAACAGGCAACTTCCCCGGATTATGTGCGCATTAAGCATCTCACCATCTCCTTCAAGTTGCGGGGATGCGGGCCGTCCGCTACCGAGTCGTTCTTATCTCTTATTCCTTCCTGAATAACCGAAATCGTTTCGGCGAGGACGAGGGTAATTCCAGAGACCAGCCAAAGAAAAAAGTCGCAACAGCGCTACTCGGACTCGGGCCTGAGTCGAACAGGTAAATTCCCCGGATTCTCGGGTCTCGCCGTCTCCTTCAATTTGCAGGGATGCGGACCGTCCGCTACCGAGTCGTTCTCATGTTTGCATGTCCGTTGCAAGAGCGGGATCGATTTGGCGAGAGATCCAGAGACCGGCCGACGAAAAAGAACGAAAGACTCGATTAAGACTCGGGCCTGAGTCGAAGAGGCGACTTCCCCAGGTTATTTGATCGCTTTCATCTCAGCCTATGGGGATACGAACCGTTCGCAACCGAGTCGGTGTTCAATAAGTGTGAGATTAAAGTGAATAGATTTGATTCACCAGCACGGGCGCAGATTCAGAACGCAGGAGCCGGGGTAAAAGCAAGGAATTGTCCCACGGTTGAAAACCAGTAAGCCCCCTAAGACATCGACGTCAGCACTTTGCGCTAGGGATCATGACGTTGGACAAGAGAAATTCCCTCAAAAAATAAGAGAGCTCAAGTATGACTCGGCCTGAATCGAACAGGCGACTTCCCCGGGTTCTTGTAACGTCGAGCTGTGGACCCCACCTTGCAGGAATGCGGACCGACCGCTACCGAGTCATTCTTCTGTCCTATTTTCTGTTGAATAACCGAGATTTGTTCGACGAGGACGAGCGTTGATCGCGGGCACAGTTCGTGAAAAACACAGGAATATCACGGCGATGACTCGGGCCTGAGTCGAACAGGCAGCTTCCCCGGAGAATCGTGGCAGCCACATCAGCCTGTGGGGATACGGACCGTCCGCAACCGAGTCGGTGTATAATGCGAGGTGAACGTGAATAGTACAGCAGACTGAAATTTGAATTAAGTATGTAAGTAATCAGGCCGCGCGCAGAGTTAAGTTTCAGAAGGCGGGAGTTGAGGCGAAAGCAATTACAAGGAGAAATAGCCCACGTTGGAAACCGGCGGGGATAATACTGTGTGCAAGAGGAGCAGACAAATGCTTGAAGTAAACGGTATTTGGAGAAGTTGACGACTCGGGCCTGAGTTGAATAGGCGACTTCCATAAATCAGGATACTTCGTATAGAAGTGTGGCTGCGAGCCTCTCGCCACCGAGCCTATGCAGGGTATGAAGGTAGCAGCGTGAGATGAGGCAGTCGGATCCAATAATTCCGATCTGATCAGACTCTTAGAGCCAAGGACTCTGCGCTTATACACAGTGAAGGGGAACTTGGAAAGTAAGCGGCATACTCTGAGTCAGTGCTGACGCAAAAGTTGGGACAGAGGAAAAAGAATGCTAAGAGCCACCAGATTCGGAGGCGGGGAGTCGAACCCCGACCAGCGAGCTGTACTTGATTGGAAACACCATACTGGCACTCGCGGTGCGCCGCACACCACACTCGATTCTTCATTCATGCGTAAGGTGGTAGAGAAGCAAAAGGCATATGCGAGGATGGCTACGAGTCGACGATGATTTCAACAGTCTGCGGTACCGACCGGCGCATCTTCAATTCACCGAACAGCGAGCGAGAGAATCTATACGGCCCTGCCAATTTTCCCAGGAGATCAAAGCATACATGCGACAAGCTAACGGAAAGACTCGGGAAAAACCCAACTGGAACTTGAACGCGGCAGGATCGGCTTGACACTGACCGCCCGGGCCGAGATCAATCCGAAATGTTTTGGGATCAAAGCGAGTCTAGACTGGTCTAGAACAAATGGCGAAAGAAATCAGCGGCCAACGTGTCCGGTACATCCTCTTTCCGACTTCCACCACCGTCTCCTCCTCCCCGCTGTAGTCCCCGCCATGGTCTTCGGCCCCCGCGCCAGGCAGCTCCTGCCCTACGTCAACTTCGTCGTCGCCACCTCCGCCCTCGTCTTCCAAACCACCGTCCTCTACCCGTGGCACCACCAACTGGACGCCGCATTCCACGTGCTGAAGGACGAGCAGGCGCGCATGCTAAGGGAATACCACGAAGTGAAGGTGCAGCGCTTTTCGGAGCTCGAACGACGGCTGGGGGGATTGGAGCAGCGGATCCAGGTGTGTTTTCTTGGGTGCTTTGTACTGGATCGACAAGGCTCATCGGGAAGACTCGGTTTCGGCAGGCACTCGATAGAGCCGGGGAGACCCCGTAGCGGCCCGACCCGGCGTATTTGGAAGGACCTCCTTTGCACCATTCGCCATTCGTTCCCCAGCGCTAGACGCGCACGGCCGGACAGGATATAATCTTCTAGAATGCGGAAGGACACGGAGCGTCGTACATCCTAGATCAGCACCATAGATCAACGCGATACACCTACACACACCCCTAATTCCACGCAGACTTGCTTCTTGACGTTTGAACTTGTATTACTGTTCAGTAGATGGGCTTTCAGAACCACTGGGCCGTCGACAACTGTAGTGTACAATATAGACGGATTGTAGACTTGTCTCAATAATTCACTCCCTTCCTTTTTGTCTTTGTCCCTCCGTCCTGTGCATGCGCTGGAGAAGGCGGAGAGGCTCTCGAATGGAGTTGCCTTTTGATGAATCTCTCAGGCCTTGCATCGCGTTTAAAACGGGATGCAGCCAGTAGCGCTTGGATCTGCACGTCGTTCTCGACTTGGGCGGGCGGAATCCGACGTAGGCTCCTTTGGGCGAAATAATTTTGTTGGTCGCGAATTACTTGGATCCTTCTCGGTCTCGAAATCGTCGTCCGAGATGCATCGTTTGAGTCCGAGTCGGGGTGGGCGGGTCGGAGGCTTTGCCAGACTGGGTTCCGGGCCTCAAATGTCTGAATCATGAATTATCTCCCAACAATTTCTACTTTCGCCCCAACTCTCGCCCTGAATATATCTGCGCCCGTGAGGAATAATAATTCACCTTCGCCTCGCGTTGCACACCGACTAATGGTTCAAATCCCCACCGGCTGAGGTATTGTAAGAGCTGCCCCGGCGAAGTTGCCTGTTAAATTCAGGCCCAAGTTATCAGTCCTAAGTTCCAAGTTCTAACTCGTCACTGGCGTTTTCCTCCGCCGTCCTCGTCAATACAATCAGCTATTTTCAACAGACACGCAAGGGAGCGACTCGGTAGCGGACGGTCCGCATTCCCGCAAGGTGGGGGGAGAGTTATGGTATCAATAACCCGGGGAAGGTGTCTGTTCGACTCAGGCCCGAGCCGTAACTTCTGACAACACATAGCTCTTTTTGTGCGAGGGAAACGACCTTTGTTCGACCGTACGCGTCTCATGATTATTTGGCCCTCGCGGAGCGGTGTCGTGGTCAATGTCTTTGGTGGCTGGTTTTCAACCGTGGGTTGTTTTTGCCCTGCAGTCTTTACCTACTGGCTCCTGCGTTCTCAATCTGCGTCCGTGATTGTGAATCAGATCTGCTTTATTCACCTTCATCTCACATCGAACACAAAGGTCGTCGGAGGAAACACGCCTTGGGTGGACGTGGGAACGTCGTGCATAAGCGGAAAACAAGGCCAAAGAGACGCGTCGCGTGCCTGCTCTCTCTGTTTTCTTGAAAGTTGAGCAAGTGGATGAGATTTCCGGGGCTCAACGTAGCGCTTGATATTGGGGCACGAAACTCACAAGACACTGACCTACGCCAGGCCAAGGAATCAAAATAAAAAATGGATGCCGCTATTGAGTAATTCGGGCGCGGGGAGTCGAACCTTGGTCGAACCCCAGCTGCGAGCTACAGATTTTGGCAATCGCCGACGCACCACGCCCGATGTTCTCCACCTGATTTCGGGCAAACTTCAACTGGTTGAGCAAAACATGTCTGTGTTGAAATTCCGGACACACTTTCGTAGCGATGACTATATGAACATTTGTGAGTGCTTAGGTATTGAAACCGCTTCAGGCGGGCTCTTACAGGGCAAAGTCGCGCCCGGGGTTTAAAATGAAGCCGCATACGACCTATTCGGACGCGGGGAGTCGAACCCCGGACTGCGAGATGGACAGTGTCGCTTGAGACGATCGTACAGCGATACTCACAGTGTCGTACACCACGCCCGAGGTACCTTCCTCTGCATCCCTGTGGAGGAGCTGAGACGCGACTCATACGCTGGACGCCCGTAGGAAACTCACCGTGCCGTCCAATCTTGCGTCTTTCTCGATTGGATTTTTGGAGAAATAAAAAGCTTGTAGTTGTAGAGTCATGGTACATTCAGACGCGGGGAGTCGAACCCCGGTTGCGAGATAGAAGCTAGTCCTACAACCCTCTGATTATCCTCGCGGTGTCCCGAACACCACGTCCGATTATACGCCCTCTCTATCTCCTGTCTGAACGGGTTGAGGAAATCCGTTGGTTGACATTTCCGAGAGAAAGGAAACGACAAAACTTAAAGTGTTGGGGAGACTGAACACATATACGGACAGCTCGAGCGGTGACTAGAATTCAGACAAACAGAAGAGGATGAAAAATCATCGGCTTATCCAACTCAACCGGATACTTCAGCTTTCGAATTGTATCACAAAAGATGGTCTTGAAGTTGGCAATATATGCGCGCGCCGTTCTTTATCGAACTGGGTTTGAGTCCCCTACGTTACCAACACCCAATCCTGGCACTACATTATGTCGAGCATCTGGTATGCCTCTTGCGCGATCATTGCAATCTTTTCATTTGTGTGCACACGGGCATCAAGGATCGCATGCATTCTCTTCCGCCTACTCCGCGCCAGTTCCAGCGAAGTCGCAATTCCTCGTTGAGCGTCCCGCACTGCCAAACCTCACGGCAACGAAATGCGTTGAACTAGGCCTCGACTTGACATGGCGAGAATCACGAAGCGCACCGAAAGATCAATGACATTTTGCGCAGCTACATACCTCGAATTGGTGGTGAATTCCAAGTATCGCAAAGCCCCGGGCCAATCGTGAAGCGCTGGTCAGCCAGCATGCGATATAAGTGGGTTGCATGTGGTCTTTTGAAAGGTCCGATGTTCGTGGTTTTCAACCAAAAGCCGATGGTAGAGCCAGAGGGTACGGTACGTAGGTCGATCGGTAATTTATAGGCTGCTATCTAGGTGCCCGAGATCTACAGCCTCGAAAGAGGTCAGCTCGTCGAGGGTGTTCAGTTAGCGGCGTAGCCCAGTACATTATAGAGGCTGATGTACTGTTCGCTACACCTTGGCACGTTCCGAAACGGGACCCCGTCAAGCTAATTTATTATCCTGAGTCTTAGCCGGTGTGAAATAAACCCCCTCTGGTAACTAGTATTCAGCGTACACTGCGAACCAGGTATCAAGCTCTGATACACGGCAATCTCCTCCCTAGTACGAGTCAGCAACAGTGGATGAACTATTGTGGGGGCCGTACATATCCGCCGCAAGCATCGAGAATTCTGTTCATCTGTTTTTTGCAGGAGTCCTTTTGTATAGTCACGGAGCGACTAGCGATTGTAGTCCATGTCATGTGTAAAAATGCGGCGAAAACTTACTTACCCGTTATCGGCTTGGATACGCATCCGGACACCATCAACCACTGGGTAGCCGTGCCCCTGTCCTTCGGTTACGAGGATACCGCGCAGAGCCTGTGAGTATATTAAGTGGGTCTGTGCATAGAGCAGGAATACACCACTGACCTCGACGTATCCGCCAGGAGCCTGCAGTGTCCTGCCAGTGTTCTCACTGGAAGAGATCGAGGTCAGGTGTGCTTGGTGACCGTAGACAGAGAACTCCCTCGCAGAATCTATTGGCAAGATCGCGCATGCCCGTGACTGGCGCCTGTTCATCATAAGGACAACCACTCATGACATAGATAGTGGACTGTACAAATCGAGAGCCTGCACCGAAGCAGTGGAGAGTGTCTGTATAATTATTGGGGTTACAACATCGACGTAATGGCAAGGATTCACTTACCGGCGCTGCCTTGCGAGACGGAGACGGCCCGAGACTGAGCAGCAAAATCAGCCCAAGAGTTATTACAGTGCTGGAAAACATTCCTGTCCGTTAGCCGCGCTGGCGACAGTCACCCCCGTACCGCCCCCACTGACAACAGTGGCATAGGTGGGTTCCACCATCGCTACGACAAGAGCAACGAATGCGGACAATGCGAATTTCATGACCACGGTTTATGTTGACGCAGGGAGGGAAAGGATGTTGGTCTGCGATTCGACCCCGCGGGCTGGCCTTTAATACAGGAGTCGCTTCGGCTTAAAACTGCACAGTCCGTGGACAGCTCGGGTAAAGAGCGCTTTCACCTTGCCGTTTCTAGGAGCCCGACACCTCCGAAGCTTCTAGCTTCCTTATTGGGGTCGTTAGCGCACTTTGGGACGCCAGTTAACCGCATAATCAACCTGGAACTTCGCGACCTACCAAATGAAGTCCCGGGCTGCCCAACGCCCGTATCCGTGTTCGGTTGGCATCGCAGTCCGTGAGCGTTTCGACTGGAAGATCCAGAACCGAGGAGACCTATTTCTGTGAGCGTGCAGCAACGGAAGCTCAAGCACTGGAAAGCTCTCACGTAAAGACGAGCGTCGTGCGCAGATGCACGAAATTGTTCAGCTATGTAGCACGTACCTTGGAGGAGTGGCGGGATAAAAAAAGACACGGTTTGCGGGCATGACTCAGACCTGAGTTGAACAGGCGGCGACTCCCACAAAATTCAGTTGCAATCACCACCAAGGCGATATGGATGTGGACCGTCCGCTACCTAGTCAATACACAGAGTGAAGCTAGCCGTGACAATGCAGGTTGGATTGACCGGGACGCGCGCAGATTTTAAGAGTCGAAGAAGAGGCGATCCAAAAATCAAGGCTAAAGGACTGTGCCATAGTTCAAGACAGTCAGAGCGGCGCCTGCGGAAGCAGATTGGATTGCATTGAAATGCTCCTAGTAAAAAGCCACTGTTGCACTCACACGACTCGGGCCTGGATCGAACAGGCGACTTCCGACCACAGATCTGGATAATCGTCGTGGACGCGGACCTCCTGCCACCGAGTCTGTGCAGGGGGTGAAGCTGTCCGCGTGGAATAGAGGCGTCGGATTCTATATGCATATGTTGGCTGGTGAACCCGAAAACGGGCGGAGTAAAGGGAAGAAACATCGAACATGTTCATGACTGGGGCCTGAATTCTAACCTGAGGCTGCAGTCAGTGATAATCGGGGATGCTGTCAACTTCAGTTGCAGTACCTGTTAATCTCTGTTAATTTTCGACCGTAAACCCGCGGTATAATATGAGTGGAAAAAAAGGAGACCTTCGCTCATAAGTCGGCTGCGGGGAGTCGAACCCCGGATGGCGAGACGGACACGCTTTAGAACACAGTCGTACTCGCGGTGTGCCGCACACTACGCCCGATATTTTGCGGTGATGATTCGTGCGTGAAGGAGACAAGAAAGAAAGAACAGCGAGTACATAGGAGTACATAGAACTTGAATGCCGGGCGGCGGCGGCGAGCCGCGACTCGGAGACAGGTCGAAGAAGCCATAAGCGAGCAAGGGTGTGAGTCAAAAAAGTTTCCTATACGCCCGCGTACGCCAGTACACTTGAGGTCAAGTTTCTTCATCACTAGCCATGCATCGTCGTCGTCAAGTCGAGGTTTTCGGTGGCTGTACGATCACGTGGCATGTTGATCGCCTCTTCCGCGACCACCGACTCAAGGCCAACGCCGACTTTGGACTCTGGAGCTCAAGACTTGCGTTGGGAGAGGGGTACCCGCTGTTGCTGGTGCTAGATCCGCCGAACGGACCGTTGCTGCGACCGGGCTGCCCGGTACGGCGACGCTGGGCTGCCTGGGCATTGGGCAAGAGTTTGGCAAGCAAGAAGAGGCAAGAATTAATGATTATGAAGCATCAAGACCAAGACCCATAGCTTGAAGCTACTACGCGATGATTAACGCAGAGGCGGACAAGAACAGACAGACGCCAAGCTGACTTAATGAATGTCAAGAGGCCCGGTTTCGGACCATGCGCTGGGGATTTCTACGAGCACGGGAATGGGTGCGTCTCTCGTCGCTATCTTCTTTTTGTGGGAGAAAGAGGGATACTACAGCGTTTACTGGCTTGCAATGCCCGCGACGCCTGTGCGCCGCGGATGTGGGTTAGGCTCTGCGTGAGGTGCATGGGCGGCCCATCCCACCGTACTTCGGATAGCGCATAAAGCGCTAATCGCGTTACTCGTGCCAGGCGCCTACATCGGTACAGCTGGCGGCGACATCCACTACGCGCGCGGGTGCCCGATCCTTACGTGGCGACGAGCTCATGTCTGTCGTCCTTCTTGTCTTTTTGAAGGGTGCTGCTACGGGGTGCGAGATGGTCGGGACGGGGAGTGCGCTCGTCAGGAAGCGGCTGCGGGAGAAACGGGGAGGCACGCTAACGCGAATGACGTGGGCGGAGCATGTGTCTTCCTCCTGCGCCGACGCACAATGGGCGGCATCTCGTTGCGTTTTTTAGGAGACGGCGACGCCTGACTGCGGGCGGGTGCTACGTGGTGCGAGCTGGCGGGGACGGAGCGCGCGCTCGTCGCGAGAGGAATGTGCGGGGTAATGGGGAGGGGAGCGGTTGGAGGATGGCAGCGGCGGAGGATCCCTCTTCAAGCTCCTGACTCCCGGGCGCGCGGCGCACGGGTAAAGAGAGCCGCGGGAGATGGTGCTTCTTGCCTGTGCGCGTGCGGTCCTACGTACAGACGGGGTGCGACACGGCGGGGCCGGAACGTGCGCCCAGGGACTCAGATGTCGGGGAGGTAGTCTCGGACCATACCCTCATGACATCCATGACTGCGGTCAACGAGCCTTTACTGCGCCCAACACAATTTTTTTTTGTCCCAGGCAAATAGGCTTCGCCGTTCCAGGTTATAAATGAGGCGGAAGATTGCGAAACAGTGCACGCTTCCCCTTCTTCAAGCTTCTTCACAACCCTCCGTTGACTATGTCACTGCCTTCGGTATTCACTCAGTTGCCGCTGCTGGCATCTTTGCAGCCCTTTTCTTCGTCCTCAGTATCTGGTACATTCGACAATCAATAAAAAACACAACGGGGGTGTACATTATGCTCACCGTGTTCTGTACAAGTATGATTTTCCGTGACTGTCCAAGCTTCCAGCCCCTTAGGATTCCCCTCCCAGTTCGCATAACAGCATTCATAATTCGGGCCATCATGGCCAACTCCACATCGGACGGGTCAAACTTGGATCTTTTCATCGTTGACCAAGTCCTCTTTGCAGTTAGTTTTTTTTGCCCTGCTATATTCTGCATACACCCTTGCTCTCGACCGGTTCGTGCCAATTTTCTCGACGCCGTTGAACATTGGGCTCAAGGTTTCATTAGAGACGTACTCGCCGGTGGGAAACGCGGAAGTATCTTCTCGTTCAACCCCCTGCGAAATCCCCACGCATTCAGGATCATCCTCTCGGCCGCCGTCGCTGTGGGCATCGTCGCCACCATCGACATAACCAGCAGCCAGCTCGAAACCGAGTGAAGTTTCCACTGGCCGCACCCTGCGCAAAGTCAGCACCATCGTTTTCCTTGCCCTGACGGTCCTTCAGGCGGGCCAAACCTTGTGGTTTTTCAAAGATAGCGGCTCATGTGCGTACCATCCTGGTTGAAGGATTTAGCCTTGTGTTCTGACAACAGTCTGTTTTCAGCTACGGCGCATTCGTGGGGCCACCGCCATGGGAGATATTTTCTCCGCCTCATCTCCGTGTTCATGCTTGTGCGCGAGATCTTCGTGACGGCGATGATGAACAACTCGACTGGCAAGCAGAACGATGAACGCCTGTGGTACCCTCTCGTTGCACTTCCGGAGTTCCTTGCCGTGGTCTGCTATGTGGTCTCCGGATTAGTACCCACGAGGGCAGCTCCGAAAGAATTTGATACAGAGTAGACAGTTCCGGCCGAGCTCGGGGCGAGGGCATGACTGTAATGTGGTCTTTTTGAATCAATGTGCTTGTTAATCGAGGATTGATCGAGGAGCTTTGCGCGCATTGCTTTTTTTTCGTGCTTCAGTCAAGATTGAGGCAAGCACGCTAGTGATTAGTGACCAGATGCAGCGCTGCCAGAAATCCAGTTCGCAATTCACGACATTATGATGTGGAGTATCTAGATCGGAAACAATGTACAATAGTAAGCAAGACCGGCGGAGGTTGTGGTTCCGGGCTGTGATGTGCTATGTAAGCATAGTATGGACGGACTAACTTCTTTCACCGGGCACATGGTGTAGTTGGTTATCACGCTCGCTTAGCAGTCGAATAAATTCGGACATGCGAGAGGTGTTGGGTTCAATTCCCAATGTGTCCATTCTTTTGCACGTTTCAACACTCATCTTTTACGCACCCGGCTACATGTAACATTTCGCAACCCCGGATAGTCAAGCGAACAGAAAGAAGATCCGTATTGCGTGACACTCCGGAAAAAAGTAAAACTTGGGGTCCCTGAAGATGTATCTTAAACTTTTAGTATTGGTAGCGATATAAGCAGGGCTAAAATTGTAACAGAAATGTAGCATATCTGGGGCACTGGAAGGGTTACTGAAACAGGAAATTTCGGGAATGGTATTCGGCCACCCAAAATGTTCCGTATCAGGTGCAATTTCGACTTGACAGAAACTGCTCCTGAAACTTTGAGTTTCGGAGCAGTGTATTGTCCACCAAAGACAATAGTTTTGGTCACAGTTTCGGATGTTACCGAAACTATTGTTTTTCGGGCTCTCGACACCGGCCGGCCCGCCCGGCCCGGCCCACTGAAAACAATAGTTTCGGCAACATCCGAAACTGTGACCAAAACTATTGTCTTTAGTGGACAATAAACTGCTCCCTGAAACTCAAAGTTTCAGGAGCAGTTTCTGGAGGACGGAAACCGTGCCCGAAACGGTGAGTATCAGATCACCAGCTACTGATTCGAAAACTAATCATTTCAGAAACCTCTTCAGACGGCCAGGAACTCTCACCGCGGGCAAAGTCCGACGCATCCAAATTTGGATGCGGTCGGGTCAGCCGCAAGATCATGCAGGCCGCATCTTGTGTGACACCTCACAATGATACACAAAGAACCTTTGCGCGGACAAAGGACAGACAAAGAACAGACAAAGGGAAGACAAAGGGCCCCCACCCAGCATCCGCCAAATCCCACGGCCCAGGATTTGGTGGATGCTGGGTGGGCGCCCTTTGTCTTCCCTTTGTCTATTCTTTGTGCGCTCCTTGTCTTCGCAAGGTTTCTTTACTTATCTTTGTAATGTGTCACACGAATTGCTGCCTACATGATCTTGCGGCTGACCCGACCGCATCCAAGTTTGGATGCGTCGGACTTTGCCCGCGGTGTCTGCATTTCAGGTGCAATTTTGTTGGTACTAATACTGTTCCCGATACTAAACATTTAAGATACCTCTTCAGGGACCCCAAATTTTCCCTTTTTCCGGAGTGTGAGTTGCTCTCACTTCTGTTTAGTAGCCGCTTACTGGCTTCACAGCGCTCAGGACGTACATTCCCTGGGCGCAACTGACCGACATCGAAATTGTATTGTCGTAGCCACGCGTGACGCAGGACGCAGGACGAGTGTTTGGAGATGCTGGGGCACGCGCGGAACATCTAGATATTTAGTATCAATGTGCTCACGCCCAAAGTAGTAACCCTCTCAATCCCCTCTGGCTACTATCTTCTTCCTCGTCTTCACAACGCCGATTTCGGGCCATATATTGATTTTTCTGAGGTTCTTCCCCATCTTACTCGCTCTACCTGCCCTCGATCGCCTTCACCTACGTTCCTTCTCAGACGACTGCACCGACCAGATAGCATCCCTTTAACCTTATCATCCGCTCCGGCCACTCCCCGGAAGCACTGGATCTGTACCTGGAGGGCTGGGATCTCGATGACTTGGAGATAATGCTGGAGTGCTTGAATGTGTTTGTGTCCGTCCGCTCCCTCAAAGTGATGGGGCCTGTCCGCGGCAACACAAAGGGTGGATTGCAACAGCTGTTCCAAGGAATTGCTCAAAACCCATCCATTGTTCGGCTAGCGCTGTGCAAGCGCTGTGTCAGAATCAAAGGTGGGTCCCAAATGGGCCCGATGTGAGATAACAAGGGCATGTAAATTACAGTCTTTCTAACATGACGTAATACCGCCTACGCCAATTTTTTTCCCGCCGCGGCGCCGCCTCGAGCCTTAAAAAAGGGCAGAGAAATACCAGGAGGACGCTGACCCACCGGTGTGCGGCAGTTTCAAGCCATAAATCGTGAACCTTTCTCGCAGATAAATTACACACCTCCCAGGAGGGCAAATGTGAGAAACTAATTAACATGTTAATAACAGTGTTAGAAAGGTGCTGTTATCTAACATGGACTTTCTTACACAGCGCTAATTGTTCCTGCTCTCGAAACAATCCACATTAACCACCGCCAGGACAATATTCCACTATCTCCGCTCGTCCAGATGCTTGCGGCACGGACGATGAACGCGCAAACGGGGGCGAAGCTGCGAAAAATTACGCTCGCTTTTGAGGATGACTGCGACAATCTAGACAGCATCGATCCGGTGGAACGAGATCGGAAGGTGGAGAAAACTCTTGAGCAACTCCGCGAGTTGCGTTCACAAGGGTTAGAGGTCGACGTTCGGTCATCCTACAAGTGGCTCAGTAAGAATATTGGCACGCAGATGGCAAGTTCGTCGTTTGTCTTCTGAACGTGATCTAACTCCAAACTTTATAGATCCAAGTTATCAATGAAGACAACAGCCAGTGATATTATATGCTCATCCCGAGCGTCCACGCGACCTGGTTGTCTGATCTCTCCTCGTTGACCCGTAATGCTCATCGTCGTTGGTAGCCCCAGAATGTGGTTCATGTATTTCTAAAGTAAATCTGTGTGCATGGAGGAAGAGGAGGAGGAGGATGTATAGCGGTGCCCTATAATGAACATACGGGCACTGGGGCCTGGTGTACATACCCAAAATTTTCGAATTCAGTTCGCTCTCACAGCAGTCAAAAGAGCCTCTAAGCTCTCCGGTAAAAGCTCGATGCTCGCGGCGGGCGTGAATATGTGCCCTGTGACTCAACCTGGCTGCGCCAGTCGGCTCGTCCACAATCGCTTCCATTTTAAATGATACAACGAGGATGACGAAGACAATTCGCCAACCACCCCGGCAGATACAGTCAATACTCTTGAGTGATATCGATAGTATTGATAGCTGGCCTTCATAGTAAACGGCGCGAAAAAAAGCCCGGGTTGAAAATACTCTGGGTGTGTCGTACACCAGGCCCAAATACTTCCCATCCGCATCCCACTGGAAACGCGACTCTAAATCATATGCTGGATGCCCATAGGCTCACCGCAGTGCCGTCCAACATTAGTACATTTGAGAGTTGGAGCGGGGGAAACAAAATTGCATGAGACCGGTGCGAAGATTTGAGCGGGAGCGAATAAGCGGCCAGACCAACGCCTCCCGGAGGTAATATGGATCGAAGCAGCCAGAGAAAAAAAGCAGGCTTTGGGCCTGCCAAGTCGAACAGGCGACTTCCACAGATCTGGACTAAGCGCCAGCCACCATATTTGATGTGGACGCGGGCCTCCCGCTACCAAGTCTTTTCGAAGTCTGTAACTGCCTATGAATCAAAATAGAGCACTGAACATCATAGGCGCAAGATTTTGACATTGAATGTGGAGCAGTGCAAACAAAAAGGACGACGCAAAAAATGTGTTTCACGACTCGGGCCCGACTCGAACAGGCGACTTCCACAGAATGCATCCTCTAAGTAACCCCGAAACGGTGTGGATGCGGACCATCCGCTGCCGAGTCGATACAGAGTGCGAAACTAGCGGTGATGAAGGAGGTTGAATTGACCAGGACGAGTGGAGATTTGAAAGTTGGAGCAGCCCAAACGAACGTGGCGCAAAGCTAGTAGCAGTGACAAGTCTGCGGCGTGAGACTGCCAGTGCTGTCGAGCGTGGAAGACGTTGAACCAGACCGGCGCCTTCTCGAAGCATATGAGATTGGATTTGAAAAACACGGAGGAAAAAGCAATGAAGATACGTTGTACCAGACCGGCGCCTTTCAGAAGGAGCAGATTGGATCGAAGCAGCCAGAGAAAAAGCACGGTCTCAAGATCATGACTCGGGCCTGAGTCGAACAGGCGACTTCCCACAGGATCTGTGATTCTGGGGATGAAGGCGGTGTGGACGCGGACCATCCGCCACCGAGTCGATACAGAACGTGAATCTAGCGGTGATAACGGAGGTTGGAATGACTGACAGGACAAGCGCGGATTTGGGAGTCGAAGAAGAGCCGGTCCAAATATCAAGGCTAAAGGAACTGTGTCATCGAGCAGTTGAAGATAGCCAGACCCACGCCTCTCAGAGATAAATTGGATCGACGCAGCCAGAGAAAAAAAGCATGTGCCAGCACGATAATGACTCGGGCCTGGATCGAACAGGCAGTTGCAACTTCCACAGGCTCTTTGACCATTTTTCCAGCCTGAACTGAACGTGGATGCGGGCCTCCCGCCACCGAGTCTGTGAAGGGCGTGAAGCTGTCCGCGTGGAATAGAGGCGTCGGATTCTGTAGGGCGGTGCGCGGTACAGACGGAGAGCGCGTCAAGTCACTTACCGCCAAGTCACGCACTTCCCCTTTCGGTCTCTTTCGCGTAGCGACACGTTCCATTGTGCATCAGGACGGACATGCGGTAGCTAGTAGGTAGAT
Organism: Mycena vitilis; assembly: GCA_029203975.1. Lineage (NCBI taxonomy): Eukaryota > Fungi > Basidiomycota > Agaricomycetes > Agaricales > Mycenaceae > Mycena > Mycena vitilis. The sequence goes on from JARGYF010000103.1 coordinate 179,456, forward strand.
CCCCTCTCTGTATCTCCCAGCACCTATCGAGCCGTTTCCTCTCCATCTCGTCGTTCGTTCGCCACCGAGTCGGATCCACATCGAGAGACGAGTGCCGCGCTACATCTGGTGACCACCGCAATTGTCAAAGTCGAAATCTATACAAATCAGCGAAAACACTCACGATTCCGAAACCCAAACCACCACCCGAAGAGCCAACGCGCGTGAACCCCCCACGCCCAGGAAGACCAGTGCCGACGGCACCCCGAGCACCAGGTGCTTGGCCGCTACCGCAGCCCAAAACGTCGACCTCAACGAGGCCGAGCGGTGCAAATACCCCACAATCATCACCGACCAAGCAGACTGTTGCGTTGCCGTTGCAGTCCGCAACATCAACACCCACCCCAGTACCAACTAAACCTTCCACACCTGTACCCCAAAAGCCAGCAATGTCGACCCAAGCACCGGTTAAAAGGATTGGCGCGATGCCTGCATCCACGTCGGCGAAAGCTCCTAGTTTTGACGGTGAGCCTGCACAGTTGCTTATGGAAAGCGGGAGCACCACGCTCGTTTGATCACCGGTGATTGCCCGATCCGGTAGTCGGACCCAGGATAGTCCGATTCTTATCACCGATGATCACACGCTCTCTTTGTACATGTATTGAGCGATCTCCCGAGTTCAACTTCTGCAAGGTGCTCAAGCCACGGTCGTTGAACATGTTTCCAATACTAAAGGCAATGTAAGCAGGCAATAAATAGCATGTCATTCCACTTCCCGCAACTTGGCGGTCCGCGTTGAAGAACTTGGGTCTGAGCATCACCCGGGGCGGCCCCGTCGGCAGCATTCAGTGCCAAAAAGGCGGGTAGTCGCCAAAACAATTTTATAGCAGAGGCTGGGGGCTAACATATCCTCTCAGATGCTTTTGGCTACCCAAAATGCCTGGAGATGAGGTCTGTAATCCAAGCTTATTTCAGCTTGGCAAGCAAAACCAAACAAAGCTGTTGAGAAGCCCGCAGCTGCCACCACTGCACATATGTGCTCAGTGAATGTGTGGATACCCTCAGACGGCACCTGAGACTCATAAATAATTGCTTTCCTCTTCCCCGAGGCATCGGGGACAGCATAAGTTGAGCTTTAACGATCGAACCGTTGCTGTCAAGTGGAGTAGACTATGGAATCCACGTGGTTGTAGCAGAATGAACATGGTGAGGGACATCATATAATTCATGTAATCATATTGGGCATAGGCATATGTACTATTGCATAGAAGATCCGTCTACTCCGTTCCAACACGGTCGAGCGCGGGAAGTTCAAACCATCGACAAAAGTGGTTGCAGACATGCTGCTCGGGGAATGCTTTGAATGCCTCAGGTACATTCCCATCGCCAAAGATCTCGAGGCCATTTCCAATGTTCCTGGAGACCAATGCATTAGAATTTCAACAGAAGATCAAGTCAACACTCACGGTGTGGTCATTATCTGGGGATCAGTCAAGAGTGCAGTACTCCCTGCAGAGTTTGTTAGCCTAGGCGTGCCCAAATGAGACATAAAGCGCACCTTGGAGATCAGAGAGGTACACCATGCCCCCCGTTTTATAGTATTGGACATGCTGGGTAAAAGCCAGAAATTCTGCCACTGCAGCGCCAGATTTTCCGGCAGTGGAAGGAAGTGGGAGAGGGATTGCGCTCGCGTTGTTAATAAACTTGTAGAAGCCGTCCCGCTGATCGATGAGCTCCTCCACGAGATAGGAACGCGAGATGGCCGATTTGGAAGTGTTCAGTTGCCGTCCCTGCTCATGTAAGATTGCAACTCCAGCGTGAACAAACCGGATCTCGGGAATTTCAAAGGGGGGAGGATGAGGGGAGTTTTTGACGAAATGCCAAATGAAGGAATAGGTGAAGACCATGATCGAAGTTGCCCACAGCAGAACATTAGCCTCCATGATGATTTTGCGATGTTCATCCACGGGCATGAGACGATTAATCACCCAGGCGTCGGGGTTTTCGGAGGTGGGCTGCGAACGACGAACGTACATGATTTTGAGAGCGACAGCCTCGTTGGGCTGACTCCCGAGGCCGTCGGAAGCCAGGTGGATAAGAGTCAGATATGCCGGATGCGCCGTTTTGAAGGTGCCGATACCGAGATAGTCTCCTTTCTCCATTCCTAGAGAACCCTGCGAGGCTTCTGCTGGATCACAGGTGAATCCCTGGTACTCCTTCGAGGACAGAAGGTCTTTCAGGGGACGCTCCAGGATATGGAAAAACTCGATGCGCTCGAAAGTACTCCGCGCTATACTTGGATAAGTTCAAGTTGAGATTTTTTAAGGATCACAGACCTAGCTTGGAAACCTGCGAAAATGAGGAGCCTCCTTCAAGCAGGGCTTCCCGCAGGTCGTCACGGTTTGGTGACTCGTACTCCACGATTGCCCGGCGTTTTGACGGTGGCGGAGTTCGTGGGAGGGACTGTGAGCTCTTGAGTAGAATAAAGCATCAGTCCGGCACACGCGAAAGGATCTAAGCAGTACTCACAGTTCTTCCGCGCTTTGAAGACGCTGGGATTGAAGCGGACTATGACATTTAGAGTCAGGGTTGAACTCGCGATGGAAGGATTGCTCTACCCCAGTTCCCGGGTCCATTTGAACGATGCCAAACGCGGGATTGAGCTCATAGTCCGTTTCACTTGGAGATCCTGCGTCAGAATCATCTGAATACGGCTCCTCCCGGGCCGACGTTCCAGGAGGAGCCAACGATCTCTTCGAACAAACAGAAGACTGAGAAGTCTGAAGCAAACATCGTCAGAAATCAAACACAAGGAAGGCAACGGAGTCTTACTTTGGAGTTAGGCTGGAAATTTTCTTGAATCAGTTACGTGTAATTGAGGCATAAGGGCGTCGAATTCACCTCGGGGTCAGCCAGGTACAGTGAGATCTCCTCCCAGAGGTCGGAATCGATCACCAGCGCAAGTTCAAATGCCTTGGTTGGTTTTTTGAACGTCTTTGCACCGTCCTTCCCCTTAGGCTTCCCGGTGATGCAGCGGTCGTAGAAATACGGAAGATCGGGAGGCTGCTGGCCAAGATCCACCCAGGTGGAAATCTCGCGAAGAATGATCCGCTCCCAAGGCATGGGAAAACTCTTCAAGGCCACGAGGACCTTGGGCGCCATTTTTTGGATGGCCAACTCCCTTAACTTGACAGGAGTCGCATCCGCGAGCACGTTGGGCTCTCCTTCGGACAGATTCTAGCAGCCATTAATTGTGTTATCACACGGACGTCAAACACACTCACCTGAACTTGGACCCCATTGGGTTTTCCATGTGTTTCGTACAGAACTTTGAAGCGCAGCGTGATTGTGTCCGCAATGGAACTTTGATATGCTCTTGTGGACCACAATTGACGAGTGGCAGCATATTGAGCATGGGCAGACGAATATCCGTACGGATTTTGTTGCACTTGTTGGCCAGGGTGAAATGGTTGGAAAGGGGTCGGCCCCGGCGGTGGATAGCTGAGACCAGGCTGCCACGAGCTCGGAATCGATACATAAGGCTGTAGCGGGACGGGGGGAGGTAACATTTGTCCTATCCAAATGTTGTGTTCAATTCATGCCCCACATCTGGAGTTTACAGACATACCATTAGAGCTTCCTGAGGGGCGCGAGACGTGGGAAGACACTGCAGTAACATGTCGGGTGGACTTCGATGCACCTACACAAAAACGGAGGAATTCAGGATGGAAATACAGTAAATTGCGTACAATCTGACCTCTCTTCCTTGCGGCATTGACATTTTGGCGAACATCCTGAGCCGCGGACTGCGAGATGCTCTCGTATTCCTTCCCTGTTCCTTGTGAGTTAGACAGAACGGAGGCGGATAAAGAGCATAGAATAACGCACTCGACATTGTACTTGACTGTGCACGGTAATGTGTGATGCATTTGTCGCAAACCCACTTGCCATTTGGCGAGTTGAAACCACCGAGATAGTGGCGAGGTTCGCCGGCCGCTATCGCTGCTTTGCATTTGTCACGACCGCAGATGATGGGCCCAGTTGAGACGAGGTCTTCAGTGAACTGAGCAACGATGCCGCTGTCCATGAATATTGGGAGAATGGAGCACAAGATTTGAGGGCGAACATGTTGAGTTTAAATGTAATCCCGCCCTCTCCTGCCACTGCGAAGTCCGAACACCGCATTCGTTGGCTGCAACGGATACGCTCCAGTGCACGGCTGCGGCCAAGGAGTTTCAACCAGCATGTGCGCAGAGGCGGGTGTGAGGCGGTGGAACGCAGTGCAACGGCCCGGCATTCCCCGCTGATTGGCGCCACAACTTTTGTGCCCGTGAAAATATTCGGAGTGATGCATGGGTGCTTGCGATTTGGTTTCAATGCGAGTAGGGTCATATTGAGTCAATCCTGTGCATCCGCAGTCTTGCTGCGGCGGCGAAGCCTGTTCCGTTGTTTCAAGTTTACTCATGTTGTACAGTCATGTTGAAAAACGACTACGTATAAATTGGTGTCGCAGTTTCGCAATACTCCAGTCCTCAGAAGGGCAGAGGCCCCAACTACCGTCTGCTTCTTGCCACTGCTCTTATCAACCACAATGGCACGCAATAACCAGCACAGACCTCTGGGTAACGTGTTTGGTTCAACTTCGTCGTCGCTCAATGATTGCTCAATATTTCCATTAGCGCCGTTGGATCTCGTTGGGCGCCATATTCTACACTATTGGAAAATGCGCAAGGACGACAAAGTAATTCTTCAGCTCCTTCGGAACAAGCATCTGGCTGGTACACCGTATGGAATAGGGTCAGTCTGTTCTTGTACACCACAAACAACTTGAACGCTGAAATCTACCGTGATAGGCTCACTCGCCTTCGCCAAATGCGCGAGAGCATGGGCCTGATTCGTACTCGTAAACAGGGCCATGACGTCGAGAGCATACGGGAAGCAATGCTGCGTCTGCGAGCACAGTATCCCAAGGCGGGTCAGCGCGAGATCAGTTCCCTTTTGTTTCACGAGGAGCAACTGAGTGTGTCGAGGTAGGTGTTGCTTCATTTTTTTGAATGACCTCATTTCAACACTGCACTCATGTTTAGGCGGGTCATAACATCATACTTCGGCATTTACGAACCCGAACTGGTCAGACAACGTCGTGCCAACTGCCTAAAGCGAAAGCGCTTCTGGGCGGCCGGTGCGAATGATCTTTGGGCTGTAGACCAGCACGACAAATGGAAGTATAAATTCGGACTGGCGCTGCACTCCGGCCTCGACCCGTTCCTCGGGCGCATTCAGTGGTTGAAAATCTGGTGGACAAATAGTAATCCTCGACTGATCCTCAGCTATTATCTTGATGTTGTGGCAGAAACCGGATGTGAGGACTACTTAACCACGTTTCTCCATTCTTATAATAAACTGACTGCTTTGCAGTTATGCCCCTTGTCTCTCAAAGCGATCCGGGTGTTGAGAATTTTGGAATGGCAAATGGACACACTCTTCTCCGCCACTGGCACGATCCAACTCTTGTGGGTACTCTCCAGCACCGGTGGATGAACGAGAAGAAAAATGTAATGCCCGAGATCGGCTGGTCCCAGCTCCGACACCGCTTCACTCCAGGATTTGAAAATGTCCTCGACATCGGCGTCAACAACGGGTGGTATAATCCAAGTGTTCTCTTGCAAGCGTGAGTCTTCGTTGAAATCCTCAATTGTTGAATGACACTGACTTGAACCAGCCTCGTCTTTCGATGGGTATTTATTCCCTGGCTACAGCGAGAGCTAGATGCGTACAGAGAACGGGTGAACAACACCGCGAAGCGCGCGGACAGAAACAAAGTACTCCCGCACGGCGTACCCAACCACATGTATGAAGCCCCAGAGGACTATGGGATCCTAGATTTCAAGGTACAGTTGGTCAACATTTTTTCCGCGCATTCCCTGACTATAGTCGACTGTAGGTCAAAGTTGACCCTGAATCGGTCGCCCACGTTCGAAACCTCTATGCACCTCCTGATCACGAGGTGTTTCAGTTGGTGCCCAAGGATTTTGGTGTACTTGCCGCTGAGTTTTACTTTGCGATGGGACAGCCGCCAATTACACGAACTAATGTCTGGGACATTTACATGGCCATTTTAACTCAATTCCAACATCTGGACAATGTCCATCGCATGCCGCCCGAGTTGGATGAGCACTGGGGCTACGCACTAACCATTGCACGCGACGACCATGAAGACGACATTGCACTCATCCCAAATTTGACTCCGCTGCGGAACGGCCTAGACGCTGTTGCCCCCGATGGCTCATTTTACTTGGGCGGAGTCAATAATGGGCTCGGCTTGGGTGCGTAGAGACGGCCCCTTCTCCTAAAATTCGCTGAAAGTGGTTTCCAGATAGTTCCCAGTCTGCACAGCTCGATCAAATGATGGAACAGAACGAGCCTCTTCCGCCCGGTTTGATCGATTTGGAGGAGGGGGAACAGTTGATGGTCTGGTTTTCTGACGAAGAAGAGGAAGCAGATAGGTAGTTGTACCTCTTTGAATCACTTGCGTATGCGTTTTCTGCGGTAGTGACTTGAGACGAGTTCAAACCTCGCACATCCGAAATTTGGACTAGCGCGGGATTGAACCCAGTGACATATTGCCAGCGTCCTTGGTTGGCACTAATAAGCAACTTATGGTACATCCCTGGGGTTCCAGTATGGCCGGAAAAATTGTTTGGGGAGACACCGTCGCAAAATCGGTGAATGGGATCCAAATTGGTTTTGAGTGCGCTCAGTGATGGGATCACGGACAAACCCGAAAGCCCTCTCGCTACGGGCACAGGAAAAACGGACAACTGAGTAGCATGTAGCATTCACATCATTTATCCTCGCTTGTGTTACAACAGTGTGGCAAAGTCAAGGCAAAGTATAGCGACAGCGATATGCAACTGTTTGCCGACGACCCAGTGCAAGATGGCAGTATCCCGGGTCCGACTGCCGGATCCGGTAAGCGCCGGTGATCAAACGAGCGTGGTGCTCCCGCTTTCCATAGTTGCTCGATTTCTTTGAAGAATTCGAGGACTTGGCAACGGCACACGCTTTGAGCGAGGCCGAAAAATGCAAATGCATTGTCCGTTACGTGTCCTCGAAGACGAAGAGGACATGGATCGAGCTTGTGGGCTACGAGTCCAAGGATTATGCTGTGCTCAAGAAGAGCATTCAGTCCATGTATCCTGGCGCGGATAAAGGCCGCACCTACTCCATTGGAGATCTTGACCGTCTGACTCGGAACCAACGTCTCGAAGAGATCGAGACGGAGACAGACTTCATGGATTTCTATTTCGCTTTCTTCCCTATCGCGAGCTGGCTCGTGAAAAAGAAAAAGTTATCAGAGCGCGAGCGGGACAAGGAGTTCTGGCGGGCCCTTGATAGGCCAGCGCGCAGGCTGATTGACAGGAGGCTGGAAGTCAGCGACGTCGCGGGCTACTCACGGGAGGAGAGCCCGAAGATGGATGACGTGGTGACGGCGGCGAGATTTGTGTTTTCGAATGATGCCATGTCGTCTGATGATGACGACGGTTTGACGCGGAGCGAGAGGAAGGAGAAGGCAGGACGGGCGGCGCGGAAGAGGCGAAAGGGGAAAAAGAAGGCGCGCCGAAAGGATACAGACTCCGAGAATGAGTCTGAGTCTGTGTCTGAAAGCTCGTCCGAAGAAGAGAGGGGAAAACATCGGCGGGGAAAGAAAGGGAAGGAGGTGGCGGAGGTGCGGACGAAGACAGTTGTAGTGACAGAGCCGGCGAAGAAGAAACTTGACGACCTAGATGAGCTGTCGAAGGCGATGGCGGGCCTCGATGTGCGCGACCCCCGATATTCTGGGTACTATGCGCAGGTCATCATCGCTGCGCCAGCGCTCGCACAATTCCTGCGACCACCTGCACCTGCATTCTATCAGGCGCCGCAAGGTACCGTCGCCGCATACGGAGTCGCCCCTGCACAACCGCCCGCGGCTTTGCCCCAGGACCAGCAACAGGCCCACCTGGACAACGCCCGAACGATGGGCTCTGTTTCTTCTGCAAGGCGGCTGGCTGCTTCATCGGAACATGCCCACAAAGCAAAGCCTATGTTCAGGCCGGTCGTATTACTATCGTCGACGGCTGGCACCGCTACCCCGATGGCACTCGAATTCGGGGCAATCCAAACGGACTGAAGGCGGAGGTGGATGCGCGTTACGGCGGACCATTACAGCAAGCACCGCCGGTAGCCCAGACCTTTCACCTGCACGTTGCGCCGGACGTGCAAGCAAATGCCGTGATTGCAGAGGTGCAGGGAGAGGAGAAGAAGGCGAGTGTTTACGATGACGGTGCCGGAGAGGTGTGGCGGGAGATGGACGGTGATCAGAAAGACGAGATGATCAAGCGGTTGATCGCAGCAGCAGTGACAAGAGGCACAAAGGAGAAGGAGAAGGAGGCAGCGGCACTTGCCGAGAGAGCCACTGAACAGACGGTGCACGCTGCCGTTGGTAGCGACGACAAGAATGCGAATGAGTCACAGCGGACAGGTGCGTACTACAACCAATCCAAGGCTGCGGCCACCATCCCCGATGCTGCGCGGAGCATCCATACACGGGTTCTCGAGACGATCGTACCCGTGCCGTATCGAGAGCTGTTGGCTATAAGCCCCGACCTACGCAAACAAGCGGTTGAGCACTCGCGAGTCAATAGGGTGCCCAATGACTGTCAGGGGACCCCTCTTCCGACGCCCCTCCGGTCCGTCCCGATACCATCACGCCTGTGATCAAGCCCGGGATCTCTGCCGATCACTCCGGTCACATGTCTCTGTACAGTAGCTATATATACTCACGGCCTGGCGTGTGGATCCTCAGAGTTTCTTCTCTTTGGATTCCCCTCGTCAGGTGCGTTACCTTGTATTAGTAGCTACCGTTTATTGATCTTTGGATTCCCCTCGTCAGGACTCTTGAGTATTCTCGGGCCTCGAGGTTGCCCTTACAGCAGAAGAAACTCTCTAAGGGACTAACCGGCCAAGATTGGGAAGTTTGGACTTGAAGGCTCGGACGACTTCGTCAGCGCTCCCGCCTCTCCCACTTCAGATCTTGCCCCCTCCTCCCCGGTCCCTGCTCCCGACGCCGACATGGCCGATGCTGCCGCTGCACAAGCTGACACTCGGATGTCCGCCATCGAGAGCAGACTTGAGCGCCTTGCTACGCTACTAGAAAACTCCACCTCACCACGCTGATATGGTGGATGACGAGCCACCGGTGAAAACCGTTGGTTTTCGCATTCTTAAGACACCTATCGGCGGGCAATGTAGGGCGAAGCAATAGAATATAAGTCCTCCCCGGGACGGTATATTTCGCCGCTGACGGTCGAAAGCGTCCGGGCAAACACGAGTGATAAGAATTCACCTCTGGGCCTCTAGCCCAGCGGGGCTTTTGAAGCACCTAACCGGCCGGCTCAGATGGGCGGCTAACCACCGAACGTTTGAGTACTCGAGGCTAACAAGAGGAACTACTATCTTAGAGCGAGTCGTCCTCCCCGGACGACATGTTGGTGAAGATTACCGGACGATCTCAGAAGATAAGATTCCCCCGGGGAATAGAATTACCCGGCGGATCTTAGTCCCAGGAAGGCCTAATAAGCCAGCGGGGAACTCGGGCGCTCCATCAGACGCACACACGCGGGGATCGACGATCAACGGGATAACAGTTCCCCGGCGGGAGACTGGAGTAACTTTACCCGGCCGCTCAACTTCGAGAGGAGACAAGCACTGCCCGGGGAACAAGACAGAACAGACGAACTAGAAGGCACTGGCCGGGGAGGATCCCAGCGGGTCAAACCCCTGCTCTCCCCGCCAGCAGAAAGACGAGCGGGAAGGTTGTCCCCGGGAAGACAATTCCCCGGGTGACTTGACAACCCTCTTGGCACACAGCCCGGGCACATGGTGTTGCCCGCTGACTGAGACAATATACCCACGGTTCAGAATACCCCGGCAGCCATTGGCTGCCCCACGATCATTACCCACATTGTTCTCCGGACACTTTCCTTATATCTCCTTTTGTTGCCCGGCGGTTTGTATAAAGAGACTCGGTTTTCCCGGTAGCTAGCCAGTAGACTATCCCCCCCACTCTCGGGCAATATAGTAGACTAGAAGTTTGAATCAGACGATTTGATAGACGGAAGTGTTGAAGTGAGAAGCAGCCAACGCGGAGTAGTGTCCGTTGTCAGAGTAAGAGGAAGTCCGCCAGACTAGACCATCTGCCAGCCTAGCCTTCGAATCCGAGCCGCCCCGGCTATACCGTCGCGTTAGCCGCTCCCGTCGGGTCTGAGTTGAAGACGCCTCGTCAATCGTCCAGCCGCTGCTAGTATCCCTGGCACGGCCTAGATTAGCCGCTGGTGCCGTTCTCCCTCATTTCTGAAGTTCAGCTTCGCCCCGCTATCCCGCGGATAAAAGTCTCCTACGGTTTCCCCGGCCGAAGTAGCAAACTAGAATTAGCCCGCTAGCTTTTCCGAAGCAATTAGCCCGCCCACTTCGAAATTGAACGCACATTGTCCCGGACAGACTATACTGGTCTTACCCCCTCGAACTCACATACGCGCGCTTGAAGCAAACACTTGAAGCTAGAGTTGTGATAAATATAAATTAGATCTTAGGGTTTTTGGGTTGTGTTGTGATTTCATCGCTTCGCTTCTTGAAATCTTGAGTCTTTGATTACACGGCTCCTTTCCAGTGCGCCGTTACAACGCGCGGCCTCGCCTGCCCCGTCCCTTGCTGCTTCAGCTCCGGACTTGGGTCCACGGTTTTTTGACAACGTCACCCCTGGAACAAAAACGGTCCTTCGACCAAACCCCCCGTTCATCTTCGACGGCGATCGCACCAAAGGCCGGGCATTCCTGCACGCAGTCCGGACCTTTGCTCGCCTCGTTCCGGAGGCGTTCACCGAAGCTGGAGAGCCCTCAGAAGAGAAGGTTGTCAGGTACGCCATGTCCTTCATGGCTGCCGACTCGGCGCAGCGCTGGGCCGAGCGCTACGCTGCCAAGAGCCCCTTCCCCTTCTCGACATGGGACTTGTTCCTTGTCGAGTTTCGGCAACGCTTCGTCCAGGAGAACGAGCAGGATCATGCTCTGCAGAAGCTCGAGTCCCGGTCATACTTCATGGGCTCCCGCGACGTCTTCCGCTACACGGACGAGTTTGAGGACCTCGTTGACCTCGCCGGTTTTGAGGACCCGCTCATGAAGGTCACCAAGTACCGGACTGGACTCGACCCGGCGATTAATCTCGTCATCACCGGCTCCAGCGATCCTCCTGACCTGCGCGACTATCTCGCATGGCGACGGGCGTCAGCGCGCGTACCGCCAGTACGAGTCTCTCGTCCGGGCCAAGGCTGCAGGTTCTGGGTCGACGAGTCGTCTCCCACCTCCTGCCAGTCGTGCCCGGATCATCCCGGTGCTGCCCACACCGTCGATGCAGAGGCCCGTACCAGCCCCTCTTCCACCTCCAGTCCCTATGGACGTGGACCGCACACGCGCTCGGAGCACCCCCCGCCGTGGGTGCTTCCGATGCGGGGACCCCAACCACTTTGCACGCGACTGCACCACCCCGGTTGACATCCGCACTGTCGATGTGCTTGACGAGGTCATTCAGCAGCTTGGTACCGACATGCTCGATGAACTTGTCGCCCGCCTGGCCTCTGCCGATGCCGCTGCAGAGCATGCCGCTGCTGTTGCCCAGAAGGATTTTCCCCCCCGCGCAGAGTGAGCGGTGCGCCCTCTGTCGCGTCCCCCAATCGTTTCCATGTCTTATGTAATGAGTCTGACAATACACCTCTTACACCACTTGGAATGATAGACGCACCCCAAAAGCTAAAAATAGACGGTGACATCATGGATCATCCAAAACCTGTAGATTCACGGTTTCTGCCCAACTATGATGTCATGCTGTGCCAGGCCCCACATGCTGCTCCGACAACTCCGGTTCCTGCTTCTATTATGGCAACTCCCGCTTCTGTTCCGGCCCGTGCAAAGCCGGCACCCAAAGACCTTCCTTGGGATCGTCTGCAGCGCAAGCTCCCAAAGCATTTCACCATTGCTGCCGACCCCGGCCCCAACTCTCTCTTCCTTCCATTGGAGATTGAGTCCACCAATGATGCGGTGAAGCTCTCTGTGTCTGGGCTTGTTGATTGTGGGGCAACTAGCGAGTTCATTGACACAGAGTATGTCGTGGCAAACCGGATCCCGGTCCGCAAGCTCTCGCGGCCTATCCCCGTGTTCAATGTTGATGGCACTCCCAATGAAGCCGGCGGCATCCGGGAAGTTGCTGATGTTATCCTCAGCTACAAGTCCCACAGCGAACGTGTTGTCCTTGCTGTCACCCGTCTTGGCAAGCAAAAGCTCATTCTCGGGTACTCTTGGCTGCGGAAGCACAACCCGGAGATCAACTGGGACACCCAGGAGGTCAAGATGAGTCGTTGCCCATCTGTCTGCACGACCTGTCGTGATGAGGCACGGACTGAACGTCGGCACGCAGCAACTGCTGCTCGCATCCTGCGGCAACTTCGGGCCGGCCCAGTTCCAACTATTTGTGCAGTTGATACTGATGATCGGTCTGGAGAGGATGACGATGAGGAGTTTGACACCGACGAGCTGCCAGAGTTGTCTCTTGACGACTCCGATGAATCTGACGACGAGGATGATCCGGTAGAGGATGGTGACCGCATCTTCTACACGACATTCTCGCCGCCGGAGGACATCCGCGCTACCAGCACCGTTTCACAACGGCTTGCAGAGGCGTATGCCAAAAACTCCGCACCCGGTACGGAAGCAATTCCCGAGTGGGCGCGTGAGTTTGAGGATGTCTTCAATCGGGAGTCATTCGACTCGTTGCCCAAGCGTCGGAGCTGGGACCATGCCATTGAGCTTGTCCCAGACTCGAAGCCTGCCAACTGTAAGGTCTACCCAATCTCACCCCTCGAGCAGCGTGAGCTGGACGCTTTCATCGAGGAGGGCCTTGCTACTGGTAGGATTCGACCGTCCAAGTCCCCGATGGCGTCTCCAGTCTTCTTTGTCAAGAAGAAGGATGGGGCGCTTCGGTTTGTTCAGGACTATCGAGCGCTCAATGCGATGACCGTGAAAAACCGGTACCCACTCCCTCTGATCAACGACCTCATTAACCGATTGAAGGGAGCCCGGTTCTTCACGAAACTCGACATCCGGTGGGGCTTTAACAATGTCCGCATCCGTGAAGGCGACGAGTGGAAGGCCGCATTCCGTACAAACCGTGGGCTCTTCGAGCCTTTGGTGATGTACTTTGGCCTGACCAACTCCCCTGCGACCTTCCAGACCATGATGAACGACATCTTCCAGGACCTCATCCTGTCTGGCGATGTCATGGTCTACCTTGACGACATCCTCATCGCGCACTCGGACCTCACCCGGCATCGCGAGATTGTCCGGGAGGTCCTTCGGCGGCTCCGGGAGCATAAGCTCTACCTGCGCCCGGAGAAGTGCGAGTTTGAGAAGTCATCGATCGAGTATCTCGGCGTGATCATCTCCCACAACCATGTCGAGATGGACCCGGTCAAGGTCGCTGGAGTCACTGCCTGGCCGACGCCGGAGAACAAGAAGGATGTGCAGCAGTTTGTAGGCTTCACTAACTTCTACCGGCGCTTCATCCGAGACTTCTCCGACCTCGCTCGTCCGCTCTTCGATCTGACCCGGAAGGGTCAGGTTTGGGTTTGGACTGAGAAGGAGGCCGGGGCGTTTCGAGCGCTCAAGGACGCGGTGACCTCCGATCCACCCGTAGCAGTAGTCGCAATGCAAAGTTGCCCGATAAGTGTCCAAGTACTCAATGCAAAGTTCAGCGAGAGTTCTCGGGCGTGGGAAAACCAGGTTCCCTCAGCCAAATTAATAGAGATGGCACCTGGCTGGATTGAACCAAAAGCTGATCAATAGTAATTACATACTATTGAGAAAGCAGAGCCACCGAAGCAAGTAAGCTATAGAGCTGATGATTGGTCCTTTATGTCCAGGTATATACCGTGGGGGCTCCGATGTTATACCCACTATTCCGGCCCGATAGGGCCCAGGTTAGGGTCAGGGAGGTTAGTGGTTAGTGGTTAGTGGTTAGGGTTAGGGTTAGAGAGGTTCGGGTCCCAAGGTATATTGAATTCTGAAGGTTAGGGTTGGTGTGGTTAGCTTGGTTAGGGTTCAAAACACTACAGAAACAAACAATAAGCTAAAACAAACAATAACCGAGACCTAGGGCAGCTTGCCTGCCCTAGGTTGGGAATTAGCAGGGTCCCAGGTAGGGTAAGGTTTCCTTACCCTAGCTGGGCCACAACAATAATTCGATATGCCCCTGATGGTAAAGTGGTTAAGAATTGGTTGCCTAAAATGTGCGGCACCAGTAAGGCTTTTGGTTCAATCCTGGCTGCGAGCAACTTTTAAAATTACTTCTTTTGGCCATGTTTCTCACGCCCGAGAAGTCTCGGCCAACTTTGCATTGGGTATTTGGACTGTTCTCGGGCTACTTTGCAATGATACTACAACCTCAGCTGTCCGATCCGGTTCTCATCCTTCCAGATGAGACCCGGATGTACCGCCTCGAAGCTGACAGCTCTGACTTCGCTTCTGGTGCTGTCCTCTCGCAGGAGTCTGATGATGGGAAGTGGCACCCTGTCGCATTCTTCTCCAAGAGCTTGTCTCCAGTCCAGCGCAACTACGAGATTCACGACAAAGAGATGCTTGCGATTGTCCGGTCTCTCGAGGAGTGGCGACACTTCCTCGAAGGCTCGCAGCTTCCTGTCGAGATCTGGACCGACCACAAGAACTTGGAGTACTTCCGGAAGTCGCAGAACCTCAACCGCAGGCAGGCGCGGTGGTCGCTGTACCTGTCTCGGTTCGACTTCACCCTTCACCACAAGCCCGGGCGCTTGATGGGTCGACCCGACGCCCTCTCTCGGCGACCGGACCATGGGGCAGCTTCGGATAATCAGGATGTGACGCTCCTGACTCCCGAGCTCTTTCATGTCCGCGCGCTGGAGGGCATCACCATCTCTGGTCCGGAAGCTCCCCTTCTCCGCGACATTCGCGATGCACTTGCCGGCGCTGCCGATCTTGAGGAACCCGTTGCTCGGGCGGCTCGGGAGCTTCTCAAGGTCCGTGGTGCCCACTCGTCCCGGAACGCTGAGTGGAACGTTTCGGGTGGCCTCCTCTACTTCCGCGGTAAGGTCGTTGTCCCTCGGGACAAGGACCTTCGCCGCCGGATCCTGGAGCAGCACCATGACACGCGGGTCGCTGGGCATGCAGGTCGTTTCAAGACGTTGGAGCTTGTCTCCCGGAACTACTGGTGGCCCCAGATGTCCCGTCACGTCGGCCGGTATGTGGCGACCTGCGACCTGTGCTGCCGGACAAAGGCGCTTCGCAAGCTCCCGGTCGGTGAGCTGCACCCGACTGAGGTCCCCCCAGACCGCTGGCACACGGTCTCGGTGGACTTTGTGCCAGAGCTTCCAGAGGCTCATGGGTACGACGCTATCATGGTCGTGGTTGACGTCCTCGGTAAGCGGGCGCACTTCAATGAGTGCACCACGCATATCGACGCTGTCGGCGCTGCCCGGCTGTACTACCGAAATGTCTGGAGACACCATGGTACACCGGAGAAGTACATCTCTGACCGGGGTCCCCAGTTTATTGCGGAGTTCACCACGGAGCTGTGGCGTCTCATTGGTATTGAGCCAGCGACGTCCACCGCTTACCATCCGCAGACAGATGGTCAGACCGAGCGAGTTAACCAGGAGATGGAGCAGTTTCTGCGCATCTTCACTAACTACAAGCAGGACGACTGGGACTACCTCCTTCCCGCTGCGGAGTTTGCGTACAACAACCACATCCACTCCTCCACGCAGCAGGTCCCGTTCATGACCGATACCGGTAGGCTCCCTCGCATGGGGTTTGAGCCGACCGGCATACACTCGAAGGTGGAGTCCGCCAACGAGTTCCGCGACCGCATTGCCTCTGGCGTCTCGGAAGCTCGGTCTGCGCTGGTGAAGGCCAAAGAGGAGTACAAGCGGTACTACGACCGCCGCCGCACTCCCGCTCCGGACATCAAGGTTGGGGACCGTGTCTGGCTTGACGCTTCGGACATCCAGACCACTCGTCCGTCGCCGGGCCTCTCTCATCGCCGCTTGGGCCCTTTTAAGGTGCTCAAGGTCGTTGGGAAGGGTGCGTTCAAACTGGAGCTGCCTCCCCACTATTCCAAGCTTCATCCGGTGTTCCCCGTCGTGAAGCTAGAGCTTGCGGAGGACGACCCGTTCCCGGGTCGTCCAGGGTACGACGAGCCTGAACCAGTGCTTCCAGACGCACCTGGAGACGCTCCGGAATGGGAAGTTGATGCAGTTCTGGATGCTAAAGTCCGGTGGAAGAGCTTGTGGTACTTTGTCAGCTGGAAGGGCTACAACGCGGCGCACAACCAGTGGGTTAAGCACTCCAACTTCTTTGGTCCAGAAGCCCTCGCAGCGTTCTACGAGAAATACCCGGCCAAACCTCGTTTAATTGCTCGTGCGTCCTTTGACTCCCTTCCCTTCCAAAGCACCACCCTCCATGTCCGATCTATGCGTCGAGGCGCCGCATTCCAAGGGGGGGATGATGTCAGGGGACCCCTCTTCCGACGCCCCTCCGGTCCGTCCCGATACCATCACGCCTGTGATCAAGCCCGGGATCTCTGCCGATCACTCCGGTCACATGTCTCTGTACAGTAGCTATATATACTCACGGCCTGGCGTGTGGATCCTCAGAGTTTCTTCTCTTTGGATTCCCCTCGTCAGGTGCGTTACCTTGTATTAGTAGCTACCGTTTATTGATCTTTGGATTCCCCTCGTCAGGACTCTTGAGTATTCTCGGGCCTCGAGGTTGCCCTTACAATGACCCGAAGATCGCACTTACCTCGTTTCTTTCAAACCAGTCCCGAGATATAGATGTTCCCGTACAGCATTTCACGCCGTTGCGCGAGTGCGTCGTCACGGTCAACGGGAAGCAAGAGGAACACGGGCTCCTGGACGAGGGGTCAGAGATCGTCGTCATTCGCGAGGATCTATTCCGCGAGCTGGGCTTACCGGTGAACAAGAGGTACGCCATGAATATGCAAACTGCGAATGATGCGGTTTCACCACTGCCGGGGTGCGTCGAGCGTTTGCTCCTCGAGGTCGGAGGCATTCGAACGTGGGCGCACGCGTACGTCGTCCCCAAGGCGCCGTACCGCGTGTTACTGGGCCAGCCGTGGCAAAACCATGTGCTGCTGTCGAAGAAACAGACAGAGGACGGGGAGGTACTGATAACTGTCCATGATCCTAAAGACAGGACGAATTACGCGGTCGTTCCGACAAGCGAACGCCCGCATGCGACACCGAAGACGTCCCTGGTGACCCTCACACGGGAACTCGTCACCAAGGACTGGCCCGCAGAAGTGCGAAGACGGGCATATGAGGCGGAAGGTGTGGAACTACCCCAGCAGAAGTCAGCCATGGTATTCCAGGAGGTTTGGAACGACATACCTGGATTCGCCAGCAATGACAGTGACGAGGGTGACGATGCGGAGGACATGCTCGACGAGGAGGTGTTCGAAGATGCCGTTGACGACTTGTACATAGACCACGGGGAGCACATCGACGATGCTGAGGGTGCAACACTCGAAGAAGCCGTCGATGGGAAGGAGGGAGCGAGAGAAGGGGTCCACAGAGTGCAAGACAGGGACACTGCTAAGGCAGCTAGGCGCGAAGCCTCCACGGGGGATGTATCGTGCGCGATCACCCCCGCGAGGCGAGTCCTTTTGTCAGCCGCTCATGAGAACGTTAACCCACACCCACACGAAGCAGATGTATTCTTCGACTGCCTCGAAGAGTGGGAGTTGGACCCGGAGGCGAGAGGGCGCATATTCGTGGATGTAAGCGCTGGCAGCTACACTGAAGCTGAGAGCGGGTCCGAGTTGCGGCCGTTCAAAGAAGCCAGTGTGTTGCAGAAGGAGGGAGAGCCTGATGACGGAGACGGCCGCCCTGGTGCGAAAACCAGCAACGCGCACGGCCAGGGAAAAGGTAGAGAGGCACAGCCCCCGCACGCGAGCAGTGATGAGCTCGTGACCTGTGCCTCTCTCCTATATGCGGTAACTCCGTCGGCTGGACCGACAACGGCATCACTTCTAATTCCATCGGTTCGCATTTCTCCCAACGCCGTCGACGAGCAGCTCTTGGCATCGACACATATTTATGATCCAGTTCCTCACTGTCTCGTGTACAAGAAGGTCGCAAACAAAGTCCACCCCGTTCCCGCGACGACTCCGGCCGAAGCTCGCGTACACCGCCGTTTCCCCGAAGACCCCTTGCTTTCTTTACCCCCGCTCTCGCCCAACCCTCCTGAATTCCCGCCTGGCGTCGACCCTGGGAAACGCCTCACATGGCAGCGTCTCAAAGCCACGGGAGTTTTCGAAAATAAATTCCTACTACCGCATGAACAACGACTCGTTGCTCAAGTTTTGGCCCAGAACGAGATGGCCATCGCATGGGAAACCTCTGAGAGGGGATCGTTTCGCGACGATTACTTCTCACCTGTCGTCATGCCTGTACTCGAACACACTCCGTGGGCACAGAAACCTCGGCCCATTCCACCCGGCATCCGCGACGAAGTCCTGAAGCTCATCCGTGAGAAGATGGACGCGGGTGTGTATGAGCCGTCAAACAGCTCATACTCTTCGAACTGGTTTGCTGTCGAGAAGACCGACGGCTCGGTGAGAATTGTACACGACCTTTTACCGCTAAACGCTGTCACGGTAAAAGACTCGGCCGAGCCACCGCTAGTCGACCACTTCGCAGAACAGTGTGCCGGGCGCGGAATCTACTGCCTAGTCGATTTCTTTGTCGGATTTGATCACCGTAAACTCGACGAGGGATCGCGTGACTACACCACCTTCCCAACCCCGTACGGCAGCCAACGGCTCATCGTTCTGCCCCAAGGCTGGTCGAATTCACTCCAGATATTCCATTACGACGTCGCTTTCCTCCTCCAGCATGAAACTGATTTCGCAATTAATTTCAGCGACGACGTTCCGGTGCTCGGACCACGGACGCGGTATGAGACAGCCGATGGCGACCATGAGCGCATTGCAGCAAATCCACAGATACGGCGATTTGTGTGGGAGATGGCAGTCACCCTGAACCGCATCCTTCACCGCTTTGGGCACGCAGGAGCGACGGTCTCGGGGAAAAAGATGCGCGACCATCTGTTTGTACCGAGGGTGAAGGTGACAGGGCACATGTGCAGTTACGAAGGGAGGGAGGCAGACGAGGAGAAGGTGGGAAAAATTCGGCGATGGCCCTCTTGCGAGACAGTGTCGGAGGTACGCGGGTTTTTGGGCACCGCAGGGACAATTCGGCTGTGGATAGCGAATTTTGCCCTGCTTGCATTTCTGCTCGTCAATTTGACCAGGAAGGGGGTGCCTTTCGCATGGACTGCCGCAGAACAAGCCGCCATGGATGCGATCAAGGCCGCCGTACTTGCATGCCCCGCAATCCGCCCCATCGACTACCGCTCGCTGCTCGCCGTCATCCTCGGCATCGACTCATCGCAAAACGGATGCGGCTGGATGCTGTCGCAGATGGATGAGCAGGGACGTCGGCGCCCATCGCGATTTGGCTCGCTCTTGTGGAATGATCGGGAGCGACGGTATTCCCAAGCTAAGCTTGAACTTCACGGTGTTTTCCGCGCGCTCCGAGCTAACAAAATCTGGCTCATCAACGTCAGAAATCTCGAGGTCGAGGTTGACGCAAAATACATCAAGGGGATGCTAAACAACCCCGACGTGCAGCCGAGCGCGGTCATAAACCGCTGGATCGCAGGTATCATGATGTTCTCCTTCAAGCTCGTGCATGTCCCGGGCAAGAATCATCAAGGCCCGGACGGACTGTCGAGGCGGCGCGCGAGCGAAGAGTCAGAGGATGAGGGAGATGCGGAGGAAGCGGATGAGTGGCTGGACGAGGTGTTGAGTTGCAGTGTGTGGATGTCAGGGATGCTTGGGGCGGTGATGGAGGTCGGGAGTGCGATGGGGGAGGGAAAAGGTGTCGGGCTGGTTCTGGTAACGGGGAGGAGCGATGCGACGAGGGTAGAGGGCGGTGGAATAGAGGAGGGAATCCCGAACAACGACGAGACCCGGAAGCGCGACACCGAGTTGCTTGCCATTCAAAACTATCTCGATACCCTCCTGCGACCAACGGGCCTGTCCCAAATCGACCTCGCACGATTCCTCAAGAAGGTTAGCAAATATTTCGTGCGAGGCGGGCGACTGTGGCGCAAGGAAGGATCCGGCAGGCAACAAATCGTGCTATTCGGGCTCGATCGGATACGGATGCTGAAAGAGGTTCACGATAAACTAGGGCACAGAGGTATTTACCCTACGCGTCGCAATCTTGCTGACCGATTCTGGTGGCCGACGCTCGACCGCGACCTGGCGTGGTTCATCAAGACATGCCATGCATGCCAGACACGTTCCACCCAGAAGGTCGTCATCCCACCGATGGTCCCGCTCCCGGCCGGATTATTCCGCAAGGCGTATGTGGATACCATGTATCTACCGAAGGCGGGAGGGTGGCGGTATGTGGTGCAAGCACGGTGTAGCTTGATTGGGTGGCCGGAGTGGAGGAAGCTGAAGACAGAGACGGGGAGGACGCTGGGGCAGTTCTTGTTCGAGGAAGTGCTGTGCAGATGGGGGGCGTTGGAGGAGATTGTGACCGACAATGGGTCGGCGTTTATTGCCGCGCTGGACTGGCTGGGGAGGAAATATGGTATTCATCACATCCGCATCTCGCCATACAACTCACCTGCCAACGGCATCGTCGAGCGCCCGCACCGCACCATCCGCGACTCCATCGTCAAAGCCTGCGAAGGCGACATGCGACAGTGGCCGAAAATCATTCCCCACATCTTCTGGGCAGATCGGATTACAACGCGACGATCCACTGGGCACTCACCTTACTGGATGGCGACGGGGACAGAGCCCATTCTACCCTTGGACCTCACCGAGGCGACGTTCCTAGCCCCTCAGATCACCTCTAAAGTCACCACTGCCGACCTTATCGCCCAACGCGCGCTGCAGCTCATGAAGCGCGACACGGACATCGAGCAAATCCAGAGCCGGATTCTCAAAGCGCGTTACGCGTCGATCCGTGACTTCGTACGCCAGAACGTGGGTCGCATTCGCGACTACGACTTCGCCCCCGGCGCGCTTGTCCTTGTTCTAAACAAGAAGATCGAGCCCGCGGTCGGCCAAAAGTGCAAGCCTCGCTACTTCGGTCCGTTCGTCGTAGTCGCCCGCTCACGAGGAGGCTCGTATCGTCTTGCTGAAGTCGACGGTACCGTCTCGAAGCTCCGTTTTGCAGCTTTCCGTGTCATCCCATACCACGCGCGGTCCAAGAAAATCCTCCAAGTCACTGAGTATGTGGACGCAGCAGATTTGACGGGAGTGCAGGCGGAGGCGGATGAGGAGAGCGAGAGCGAGGAGGAGAGCGAGGAGGAGTTGTTAGGGCGACCAGGGACGGTCGCCATTCAAAGTGGGGAGGGGATGTAGGGCGGTGCGCGGTACAGACGGAGAGCGCGTCAAGTCACTTACCGCCAAGTCACGCACTTCCCCTTTCGGTCTCTTTCGCGTAGCGACACGTTCCATTGTGCATCAGGACGGACATGCGGTAGCTAGTAGGTAGATCCCCTCTCTGTATCTCCCAGCACCTATCGAGCCGTTTCCTCTCCATCTCGTCGTTCGTTCGCCACCGAGTCGGATCCACATCGAGAGACGAGTGCCGCGCTACAATTCGACAAGCATTTTGCCTGATGCGCCTGGAAATACATCGGGATTTAAGCAACTTGCGCGTGACCTCTTGTACGCGCTCGCACAAGCGCGTACAAGACCAAATAGACCCCGCGAGTGCAAGAGCACGCGCTATGTCAAAAATCTCACGAGA
Source organism: Mycena vitilis (assembly GCA_029203975.1). Lineage (NCBI taxonomy): Eukaryota > Fungi > Basidiomycota > Agaricomycetes > Agaricales > Mycenaceae > Mycena > Mycena vitilis. The sequence goes on from JARGYF010000103.1 coordinate 201,411, forward strand.
GAGCTGCCAAAATGGTCTAAGCGAAATCTCGCGCGATGTACGAGAGCTACGAGACGGCAAGAGCGGGGGAGGGCAGTGCTAGATTTAACAAATATGTATCATAAACTAGCAGGGGAAAATAGACGGTAAATGCGGGTAACGACAGGACGACGCGAAGGGTGCACATAAGGGGAAGGGGTAGGAAGTGGGTAAAGAGCGGGGCGGTAAAGAGCGGGGCGGTAAAGAGCGGGGCGGTAAAGAACGGGCGGTAAAGAGCAGGCGGTAAAGAGCGGGCGGTAACGAGCGGCGGTGTACGAGGGAGGGTATCATGGCGAGGGGGATGTGTACAGAACGAACGGGCAGATGGCTAGGCACCGTGCCAAGAAAACCTGGAATACGTCAGCGCAGACACGGGATACGCAAGCTAGGACTCACGCGACAGTTACTCGTCACCCCGGATAGGGCTGCTTGAGACATAGAGCTGGCGACGGTTCCCGGTCATGGCGGGAGCGCTGACCGGGGTCGGCTGGGCCTCCGCGGCGCCGCAAAGCCGGAGGATGACGTCCCACTTGCGGAGCGAGAAGGTCTTGATGTTGGTGGTGTAATCATCGACGAGGTGGGCCACATTGTCGCGGGAGAACTGCAGGCCGTCGTCGACGAGTTCGCCAGTGGTGAACATCAAAAAGGTCTTCTCGAGCTGCAGCTTGTCAGTGCAAGTTATACACGAGCCATGCTGGCCACGTACCGCGGCGTTGGTCAGAGCAAGGGCGCCGACTAGGCAACGGAAGTTAAGCCGTGAAGTTGCGATCTTTTTGACGAACGCGGAGAGGACGAAAACCACGAATTGGGTTTCACAGAAGCCCGACGCCGCCTGAGAGGATCATCAGCTTCCCGACGAGTTGATGACAACTTGGACTCACTACATAGCCTGGCTCAGCTTCCTCGTCCTCCTCCGGCTCCTTGCCGACCTGCGGAGTGGTGAACAGCATGAGCCCCTTCGGCTGCAGCGCGATGGCCACGAATGCGCGGATTCTGGCCTTCACCTCATCCGCAGGGATGTCTTTGCCTTCGGGGCCCTCGGCTGTCTTGGTAAATTGGGCCGTCTTGAAGAACTTGACCATGGAAAGCGTTGCGTACGTCCCAAACCAAGAGCGGCCGTTGTTGATGCGGTCCCGAGTCTATGGGACACCCAACGAAAGAAGAGGAGGGCGAGCTTACCCGCTTCAAGACAAGATTTCCTGGCACCCTGATGTCGTACCTGCTGGTTGGGTAAACAATACTGAAGACGATGACGAAGTCGTCGACGGTAAGATCCCAGGGATCCTCAGAGTTGCCCATAAAATGGAGGAGGGTGGGGATGTAAAGTTGATCCCATACGGAAGAGATGTCGGTCGGGATCCAGTCGGGGCTGGGAGTGTCGACGACGGAGACCATGCTGGACTGAGCCTGCAAGGCATTGCTAGCGGGTTCGGTCTTGACGCGAACGGTAGCCGGGGCCGTCTTCTTCTTGGGAGCACCGGGCTGGCGGGAGTTGGCCGGCGGCTCGTCGTCGTCGCTGCTCAGAACGAGGACATGCTGGCAGTAAGAGTCGTGAGAAGGTGACAAATAATCTGATCGCCGTCGACAGCTCACATCATTCGATCGATTTTGGTTCCGTGACTTGGCAGCGAACTTGACTCGAAGCTTGGGCGGGTGGTTTCCTATCGCTGGCCGTCGACCTTGGAGGTCTCCGTCTGACAGCCCGCCGAACACACCTTCGTCAGGAATTTTTGACCCGGATGCCTTGCCAGCCGAAGTGTTCTTGGACGAAGTTCCCTTACTCGCGGTACTGGCAGTGGACGCGTTGAAAACTTGACCTCCGACCTGCATATTGCGCCAATCGAAGTTCAGCCCCGTCGGGAACTTGGCTTGCAACTGCGAGAATTGGCTGGTATATGCTTATCAGACATTGGAAAGAAAGAAATGGGCAGAACTCACTTCCTGGCAGTGTTCTCTCGCGCCCGTCTAAGCTCTTCCTTCACACTTTCCAGAGTGTCGCGGACGGGTGCTTTCGCTTTCGCTTTTCTCTTGGTGGCTTTGGGCACGGGCACATCCTCCACCTTGTTTTGAATCAGATTGGAACAACCCTGTTATGCACGACGTACCTCGGGACTCGACGGTGGATTGAAGAGCGGCTGGTGCATTGGTGCCTGCCCAGCAGTGCTCAGGCTCTGTCTCGACCCTCCACGGTCGCGGTCGGGAGAGCTCATCTGATTAAAAGTGTCAATCATGAGAGACAGTTCGTCGTCGAAGCGCGCTCCGACTTGGCCAAATGCTGCAGTCGGCATCATAGCGATACTGTCAGTTATCATGGCAGCGTCCTGGGCTTCCTCCTCGGCCTCCTCGTCGTCGAGCTCCATCTGAGCCAACTGAGCTAACTGCTTTTTTTCCAGTTCTGCAATCTGGCGACTGAGAGCAACCTGTTCGGCAACAGCGACAGCGACCTCCTCAGGGGTTCTTTTCTTTTTCTTCCGGTCAGGAGCACCCGGGCTCTGGACTCGCGTGGAGCGAGCGGGGAGGGGAGAACGTGGAGGAACAGTGACGACCTTGCGGCCGCGTTTACCAGCTGCTCCAGCCTCCTCGTAATCGGAATCGGCGGTGGGTGCCTTACATGTACATTAGCATCTTCCGCTGGATACCATTCTCATAACTCACTGCAGGGGTTTTTTTCTTGGGCTTCGTCGGGCCAACGTTCTGCTCAGAGTCGAGACCGGTTTGCTTTGAATTCATGTCAGCAACCGCTTCTAACGTCCGTTCAACACTGCAGTACCTTGGTAGCATTTTTTCCTCGCTTGGGGGGCATCGTCGAGGAGGGAGCGTTTTTTAGTGGAGGTAAGTGATTCAAGTTCGTATTTGGGGCGTGATCAGCTACCTAGTTTTGACCAGTCACCAGTCACATTTCTGCTAAGTCCGTTCGCTCTCCGCATGGCCAGCAACTTGAGATGGCAATGCGCAGATTGCCCTCGCTCCTTCACCACTGCCGGAGGTCGTACGAGGCATCGAAATTGCCAGCACAAGAAGTTCACGGCGGCCCCGGACAACGCAGCCAATGCCCACAAGTACACAAAAATCACGCATCCACAATTAAATGGCAAGTTTCGCATGCATTTAACGCAGCACCTCCGTCTGACAGGGCGAAAAAATTAGGACGTCCGTGCGACAGGCATGGCACTTATCTCCCGCCCGGAGCTGCTCCACCACCATTCGCCCAGCTCAATGGCCAGCCACCGGGGTCGTTTGCTCCTTTCGAATCACGGACAGATTTCGACTTCGCCCACTTTCACTTCGTGGAGCTGCAGAGCTCCGCTGCGGAAATTAACACGGCACTCGATCTCTGGGCAGCACAGGTTCTTCAGTACGGTGGTGCCCCACCTTGGCGCACCGCTCAAGACCTGTACGACGCCATCGATTCCATTCAGCATGGAGATGCACCTTGGAAGGTCTATCAAATACAATACACAGGCCCACGACCTCCGGTACCTCCGAAGTGGATGTCTGAGACATACGAACTCTGTACAAGAGATTCTCGCACTGTTCTCCACCAGCAGCTGGCGAACTCCGACTTCCAAGACAAAATTGATTACTCACCGTACCGCCAATACGACGCCGACGGCAAACGAGTTTGGTCGAATCTGATGTCCGGTGATTGGGCTTGGAAACAAGCGGTATGTTTTGCTCTCGACCTTCGAACGGAAGGACTTATGGATTTGAAGGACGAGATAGCCAAGGATGAATCAGCCCACGGCACGACCTTCATCCCGCTCGTCGCAGGCAGTGACAAGACCACAGTTTCCGTGGCTACCGGGCATCAAGAGTACCACCCGGTCTACCAATCCCCAGGCGTGCTCACTGGAGTCGCTCGTCGAGCACATGGCAATGGAGTCCTGCCTGTCGCCTTTCTCCCCATCCCCAAAAGTACGTGCGAGGCATTCACCAGGTACCGCTCTCTTACATTCACTTTTCTAGCCACAAAGAAGCATCGCAAGTCCGAAGTGTACCAGCGGTTCGTGCGCCAGCTGTACCACGCTTGCCTGGCTCGGGTCTTCGAGCCCCTGAAAGCTGGAATGACGACTCCCGAAGTCGATGGCCACTTTCGTCGCGCAATATATGGTCTCGGTCCATACATTGCGGACTATCCGGAGCAAGTATGGCTTTCGTCAGTAGTCCAAAATTGGTGTCCCAAGTGCGTTACCATTCCTCTCTATGGTCCTCTACTCATTATTCTAACAGATGCGACGCCAAACCGCATCACCTCGACACTGCTGGCGCTCGTCGCCGCAATCACGAAAAAACCGACTTCCTCATCACCTGCTTCGATCCGGGAATTCTATGGTCCGACTTTGGAATCCGAGCGGACGTTGTGGTAAGCGAAGCTATCTTGTGCTTGCTACGGATCGCTGACCGAATACGTGTAGCCGTTTACTCATGGCTTTCCCCGCGCGGACATCCACGAACTCCTCACCCCCGACCTCCTCCACCAAGTAATCAAGGGTACCTTCAAGGATCACCTCGTGGAATGGGTGAATCAATATCTGCATGGGCAATACGGCGAAGCCCGAGCTCTGGAGATCATCGCTGATATTGATCATCGGTACGTCGTCTAGCTCCTGGCCATTGGACAGCGTTAACCGACACACACAGCATCGCTGCCGTGCCCTCGTTCCCTGGCCTTCGACGGTTCCCCGACGGTCGGGACTTCTCTCAGTGGACCGGCGATGACTCAAAGGCATTGATGAAGGTATGTACGCACTACACAGGAACCCTACGCAAACTCATGATCCCAGGTTTACATCGCAGCTATCGCCGGCCACGTTCCACCCGAAATGGTGAAATGTGTGGCCGCTTTCATGGATTTCTGCTATCTGGCGCGGCGCAATGCGCTCAATACCGACGGGCTCCATGAACTCAAAGTCGCGCTTGCCCGGTTCCACTTCCATCGCGAGATATTCATCCAAACCGGGGTTCGCGTCGATATTTCCCTTCCCCGTCAGCACTCCCTCGTCCATTATGAGCCCTCCATTCGCTCATTTGGAACCGCCAACGGACTGTGCTCCTCCATCACGGAGTCGAAGCACATCAAGGCTGTCAAGGAACCGTGGCGCCGATCCAGTCGGTACAACGCGCTCATGCAGATGTTACGTACCGTCTGCCGCCTCGACAGACTGGCGGCCATCCGCGGGGTCTTTCGAAAGCAGGGCATGATGGCGGGGACAGCTTTGTCGTACGCATCGATGTTGATGAGGGGTGAAGAGCCCACACCCCCCGGTCAGGAGGACGACGAGGACGACGAGGACGACGACGGCGGTGACATCCCCGGCCAGCAGTCCTTATCGTCCATCGAAGTTGCCCGGACTCGCGGTAAGCACTTCCGAGCTTCGTTTACGTGCAAGGGACTGATGTCGCCCTCCAGCTCGCAACTATCCACGCTATCTAAACGATCTCGCTCTGCACATTCTCCAGCCCACATTCCCCGAGCTCTTTCGCCGCTTCCTCTACACCCTCCTTCACCCCGATGCGGACAGTGACACGGTGCCCATCAATGCTTGCCCCACCTTCCATGGCCGCATCGACGTCTTCCATTCCGCCATCGCAACGTTTTACGCGCCGAGCGACATGTGTGGTGTCGGAGGGATGCGCCGCGAACGGATCCGGGCCCATCCTAATTGGCACGGATCCTATCCGAGGCACGACACGGTCTTTATCGAGCTGGACTCGGAGCTTCAGGGGATGCTGGGCATGGTCATTGGCCGTGTCCTGCTCTTCTTCTCCTTTACCACGCCGGCGGACAGGACAACACATTCGTGTGCCCTCGTCCATTGGTATTGTCGCCACGGTGATTCCCCCGATCCCAACACTGGCATGTGGGTGGTTACGCCGGAGATGCAGCTCGGGGGGCTGAAATCTCTGGCTATTGTGAGCCTGGATTGTATTGCCCGCGCGGCACATCTGTTGCCCGTGTATGGTACCGCGTTGTTGCCCGAAGATTTTCACTTTTCTTACTCTCTCGATGCTTTTCAATCTTTTTTTGTTAATAGATACGCCGACCATCATACCCATGAACTCATATAACATTATTATTTATCTGGTGTACAATTAGTAGTCTCAATAGCAATTGCTCTCGTGGTCTCGTAGTCTCGTAGCTCTCGTGTCCTTGCGCGCGAGCCTCACGAGACCTCACAAGATCAAAAGTACGCGAGCAGAATGTCATCTTGCTGATGTAGGCCAGATACAGGAAGAAAGCAACATTGAACGTGCTCCATGACTAGGGCCTAAAAAAGTCAGGGGAGCGTGGTGAACTTCAGTTGCAGTACCTTGTTATCTTCGTCAGTACCTTGTGACTTTCATCGTACATTCAACATCTAGTATGTGGAGGTGGACGTGGAAGAGTGAAAAAGAAGGGCCGCCTTCGTCGATATTTCGGACGCGGGGAGTCGAACCCCGGCTTGCGAGATTACGCACTTGTAAGCTGCAACGACCTGAGTAGTGCCCGCGGTGCGCCGCACACCACGCCCAATATGTTGAGGTGTTCTTTCGTGCGTAAAGTGGACCAGAAAGAACAGCCTCGGAGTGAGTAGAACGCCGGCAAGACAGGACGAAAAAGCCAGCAAGAGCCTGAGAGAATTTCGAAGGCATTGCCTATACGCCCGCGTACGCCAGCACACCCTAAGTCAAGTTTCTTCACCACCGGCCAGCGAAGGCACCCAGAGGTACCCGCATCGTTGTCATTCGGGACGAGGAGGTTTGGTGTGGCTGTACGCTCACGTGTAACGTTGATCGGCTGCGCGGCTCTTCCGCAACCACCGACGCCGACGCCGACGCCGACGTGGAGGACCAATGCCGGAACCAACCCTTGGGGCTGCTGGTCTGCGCTACTGCTACATACTGGGGACTCCCGCCAAGGGCTGACTTGGACACGCAACGCCAATTTTCACTACAAGAACGCACTTCCCGCTTGCTTCCCGCACGAACGAGTTGGAGCCGGCGCACGATGGGATATGGCTGCGCTATGCGTGCGCAGGGTCGACGGGATATACGGGCTGTATTCCATGAGTATGTCGGCTTCTCCTTTCATTTTTCCGTCCATTTTTCATTCACATCCGCCAGCGTAGGATTATGGTGCGGTTCGACTGCCGTTTCGCCGCTCTATCGCTCGTGCTATTTTCGCTGAAGCTGCCGTATACCAATGGACCACGACTTCCAGATTTTCGATACGCTCTCGGTCCCTGCTATACAAATGTGCCTTTCCTCGTCGTCTCCGACATGTGACATGTCGCGCTATATATCGTCGATTAGGCTCGTAGGCGGGGATTGAAGAGGTCCGTACTATCACGGTATGTCTTTTCCTCGCTCTTTTTTATGGCGGCCAGGCGCGACGCGCGGGAGGGGCGGAGGCGGGTCTGTGTGTGCGCGATGTGCGTGGGTCGCGCGCGTACTCCTGCCAGTAACCTCGCAGTCGGCGGCCGAGTCCACGACGTGCGGGGGTATCCGCTGCTTGCGTGGTGACGACGCGCCTGGAATGCCACCCGCTGCTGCTGGCTCTCGTCCTGTCCCTCGTTCCTCTATTGTTTGATGATCACGGCGATGTCCACCCTATAGCTAAATCGTCTCGTTCTCCAAGTTACTTTCTGCGTCCCATTCGGAGTATCAGTATATCGTCCCTCTTGTCCGCACGCTCGGACGTCCCGATTCGCCGCGCCCTCTTATCTCCTCCTTTGATCGTCGTCCTCGTCCGTCCCTATCATCCATTTCTCCCCTTCCGTCCACACTCCCATACTCCTCCCGATCGCATCCCCACCTGCGCCCTCCTCGCAGCCCCCTTCCCCCTTCTCATTCCTCTCCGTCCCTCTCCGTCCCCAATTCCTTGTCCCCTTACCGCTACCTTTCCGCCTCGTCCCGGGTATGAATATACTCTCGCTCGCCCACCCTCTTCATCCCCTCCCTTTCCCTCGCTCGTCCACCCTCTTCTCCTCCTTTTCACCCATGACGCGCCGCTCTCCGCTTTCCCCTCCTCACCACCTCGCTCACCCTCCCCGCCCCTTCCTTCGTACTCTTCTCCTCCACTTCGCTCCACCCTTCCCTCCCTTAGCCCCTTACCCCTCTCTCCTCCCGCCCATCTCTGTCCAACCCTCCGGCGATGCTTCCAGGAAGCGGGCCCAACCTTCGAGACCGGCTCGCGGCCCTTGAGACCGGGTGGACGTGTGCGGCACGCGTGTCCGCTGCAGATTCCGATGGTGGGACGCTTCGAGCGGCGCGAGCACGTATCCAGCGGCAGCAGGACGCGCGGGTGACCCGGATGCGAGGACGTCTAGTACTCCCTTCATCCAGCGCGTGCGCGGCTCGAGGACGAGGTCGGGGGATGTGCGCCCGCCTTTGCTGGCTCGTGAGCTAGAGACGAAGAGGCTGCGGCTGCGGGGAGGACACGCAATCATTGGGACGAATATGTGCCTCGCGCGCGATGCACGACGGGCGGGGATGTGTCCCGGGTTTTTCCCGTTTAGAACGCGCTATCCGCGGTGCGGGAATTCTCTATGCGGGTGACGGCGCGGCTTGACTGGACGCCTGCCACACGATACGAGATGGCGGGGACGGAGCGCGCGGACGCCAGGAGAGGTTCGTGGGTCGTGCGACTAACGGGGCGACTCCGCCGCGCGCGACGCAAGGATGGGGGTCTTTTTCTCATTGCGTCTTTTGGGGAGAGCGCGGGTGACGGCGCGGCTGGATGACAATGCTTGAGCGCGGGTGCTGCTGCGGCGCGCTCGTCAGGGGGAGGATGTGCGGAGTACGCGTCAGGAGGAGGATGTGCGGAGTACGTGCAGGGGAGATGGGGGGTAAGCCGCGAGGCGCGGCGCGGAACACGGCGATGCTCGTCTTGGGGTACGGGGCGCTGTGACGGGTGAGAGCGCGCGCTCGTGGGGACCAGGATGCGGGTGCGGAGGTGCGGCGTCTAGCCAATGATGCGTGTGCAGGCCGCGGGCCGGCGGGTGCTGGGAATTGGGAGTGGCGTGTGCCATGGAACGTCCCGCCAGCATGGGGAACGACGTTGCACACCAGCTAATGAAGAGTGTGGGGAATGGCGCGCAGTAGAGAGGTGGGGTGCCGGGTGGGGTGCGGGATCGGGTGCGCAGCGGGCATGCGAGTGCGAGTGCGAGTGCGAGTGCGGGGAATGGGGGAGGAGGAGTAGCGCGCGCGCGGACGATGGAACGGGGAACGGGGATGCGTGCAGATACTAAAATGCTGACGATGCGGGAGATACGAAGCGTGCCGAGAAGCTGTAGTCAGGCATGGTCGGTGTCGAGCTGGGAGGGAGTTTTTCTAGCGAGGATGACCAAGGGAGTCAGACCGGAGGGCCTGCAGACCGACGTGACGGTGCAATCAAACACGCGAAGACGTGCACCTAGCTCACTGGCGCGCTGCGCGCGCGTTTGGGTGCGGGGACAAGTACCCGTGCCGAGGGAATGCGTGGGTGTGGGCCAGGGCGAGAGTGGCGTCGCTGCTGTTACCATTTTTGCAATTCTTAGGCATAATGCGCTTGGTATGCGGGGGCGTGCTCCGCTACTCCGGTGCTTTGCTCGTTGGCTCTTTCTGTCTGCTCTGGCACACTCCTCCTGCGGGCTTTACTGTACGCCTAATTGCACTGGACGGGTTATGCACCTCTGCTGCTCTTCCCATTTCAATTCGACCTGCGTGACATTTGCGTCTAATTTGTCGACTTCCTGTCATTGCAAGGCTCGTAGAGCTTTAATTTGTATCCTTCAAACGATGCTCAATTTCGTAGAACGAAAGGTCTCGTTGCATCCTATTGGACTATCAGGTCGCGGAGCTAACGATGCAACAAGGGGGCGAGTAAACACATATCTTCAAAGGAAGAAAAATGAGTGGCGGACATCATATTCGGACGCGGGGAGTCGAACCCCGTACTGCGAGCTAAAGGGTCCACGGATGCTAAGGAGACTCGCGATGTGCCGTAGCCCGAGCCTTCACTTCTTCGTTTCCGTGGGAGGTAGATGAGTTAAGTCGATAATTGCGAGGAACCTCGCCGCGATTTATCCCGAGGTGCATGGGTTGAAATCGAATGGCCTGGCCATGGGTTCAACCACAGAATTTGCATCAGGCTGAATTCCCTGCTGTATGATCGAGCGAAAAAGGGGATCTCAATACCGTGGCATTTGGACGCGGGGAGTCGAACCCCGTACTGCGAGCTAAAGGGTCCACGGATGCTAAGGAGACTCACGATGTGCCGTACACTACGCCCGAGCTTTCACTTCTTCGTTTCTATGGAAAGTAGGTGCGTTAAAGGTCGATGACTGGGAGGAACCTCATCAGCCTTCTGCTCCTCGACATAGTGGATGGGTTGAAATCACATGTGTCCCAGCTGGATTTGCGACAATGACCCGATACCCCTGTTGTATCATTCATAATCAGCGTTGGGGTTTCTAGATTGAGCGGAGAGAGAGAAAGGCGAGAGAGAGAAAAAGCCTAGGACACACACATTCGGACGCGGGGAATCGAACCCCGTACTTCCGCGAGATGAATTCCGCCATTGTGGACTTCAACGGTCACTCACGGCGTGCCGTACAACACGCCCGAGTACTTTCCCTCCTCGTTCCTGTGACAAGTCAACGAGTGTTGTAAACACGATAAAGACCAAAAGAAGAGTACTCTAAATGAGTTGGGAATCACAAATAAATAGCACACTGCGACTGTTGTGAATTTGCAGTGCGCGGTTTTGAATGCCTTTCAGATGGCACAATCTTCCAGAATATACGTCCCGGAAGACAAAAGATGGAGCTAAATCTTGTATCGACACGTCGGGAGTCAAACCCCAAGCTGCGATATGAACCGTCCTGGTCCGACATCACAAGTCCGACGACGAACGCCACGCCCCGGATACGTAGTCTGGGTGATGACTCTGAGTAATTACTTGCTGCTTGAGGTTACCGGACTTGAGCCAGAGGAGGGTAAGGCAAAAGGTAGCGATTCAAACGCGCTTTCATCCGGACGCGGGGAATCGAACCCCGGATTTGCGGGTAGGGTCGCCTGCTGATGCGATCCCCCCTCGCTGTGCGCCGTGCACCATGTCCGATTACTTGGGCTTCATTTATTTGGCTGAAGTGGGCAGGTATAAAAGGGAAATCGGTTCAGGGAATAAAATGCACCGTGCTTTTTATCCTCGGGCCGAATATATGCCCTCTTTGTTCCTGTAAATAAAGAGACCGGTTGAAGTAGGGGTTCGCCCGCGGCGTATCGTAACGAGATTTACTCGTTCGATTTGCACTTGATTCCGGTGGACATCCAGGATTTCGAAGGTCTCTCTACGGAGTACTGATTGTAGTAGAGATCGCGGCGCGATTTTTTTTAAATTTAGACAATAATTATTCCGAGCGGTGTGCAAGCTGCAGAGTCAAGTGCCAGGGTGCGGGTGTCCCAGTGAGCGAGTAGTGAGGCCAGACACACGAAAATAACCGGAGAATAGAGCAGAAAGGGTTGGTGCATTTTGTCGTTGTCGTCGTTCAAGGAAGAGCAGGTATGTGGCTGTGCATTTCCCAATTTGACCGCCGGCCCAGGTCGGGCCGAGTTCTTCACTCTCCACCGACGACTCTGATTCCAAAAATTGGGCACGACAAGAGACTTTGAACCCGTATGGCTTGGCGAAAGTTTCGGGGGCGCGAAAATAACACACCGTGCCTGCCCCGCTCACAGGGGCCGGCCTTACGACTTTCTCATGATCACCTGTCTCATTTCGCGACCTTTGTCTCCAAGAACACAACAGAAGTTCTGTGAAATGCTGAACCGCCGGCGCATAGTGGGGGTGCGCTGGGGTGCGCTCGTTGAGACTTGGCAAGCAGGCAGCAATAACTGATACCCGAAGATTGCCCGCCCACCCGCGCAACGAACGAACTTCTGACCTGGTCATCTGCGCATCACCGCTTCTTGCCCTCTCCCAGGCGACATGGTCACTCGCGTGCTCCTCGCCACCTCATATATAAGCGCCGCTCGAAGTGCGAATGTCCCTGACCTCCAGCAAAATTCCGATGCTCTTCCTCAAATTTCGGCTTCAAGCCCTCGCGGCGTTACTCCCCTTCCTCGCTCTCGTCGCAGGGCAGCAATACAAATACATCGTTCCCGGAGCGGACCTCCTCGACTCGAATGGCGTTTTGATCCAGGCGCACGGCGGCCAGATTGTACGCAACGGGAGCACATTTTACTGGTTCGGAGAGGACCACAGTCCGGGTGGAACCCACTTCCAGGGCATTTCAGTACGTCTATCTCTCGCTGTTCCATTCAAAAAACATTGTGATGATGTTGTGCCTGGTTAGTGCTACTCGTCGACCGACCTGTACAACTGGAAGAACCTGGGGCATGCATTTAGCCCTGTAGCTGGGACGCAACTCGCGAGCGATCAGGTTGGGGAACGGCCGAAGGTGGTGTACAGTCCGACAATTGATAAGTGGGTGGTACGTATTTGCTTGAACTGAGGCAGAAATTTCGACTCTAATGCTTCCCAGATGTACATCCACGCGGACAACACGAGCTATGGGCTGCATCTGCAGGCGATGGCGCTCGCAGACAAAGTCCAGGGACCGTATACGTTACAGGCTATCTATAATCCACTAGGAAAGGCGAGCCAGGACATGGGATTGTTCCTCGACGATGATGGTAGGTTGCACCATTTTCCCCCGTGTATATACCGCAGCTGATGCCTTGCTCGCCGTATATAGGCTCCGCGTATTCACTCTACGGTTCCGGCGGGAACAACGACATCACGATCCTGACACCCGACTATACGAACCAGTCGCGCATCGTCTTCCAGTTCTCCGGAACAAATCTGGAGGCGCCGGGGATGCTTCACAGCAAAGGCGTTTACTACAATTTCTTCAGTACGCCCCAACTTCTACTGGAGGCGCGCTACAGATGATACTCACCTCTTCGTCTTGTTCTTTCTCTCAGGCGAAAAGACAGGCTACCGCCCCAACGACGCGCAATACTACACCGCATCCGCGCTCGCCGGGCCCTGGTCCGCGCGCAAGCAACTCACGCCCTCGGGGACCTTCACATTCGAGTCGCAGAACACGTTCGAGCTCAAGATCGCGGGGAGCAAGAACACCACGTTCATTTTCATGGGCGACCGGTGGGACAACAACGACCTGCCGGATAGCCGGTATATGTGGCTGCCGCTGGTGCTGAATGAGGCGGCGGGGACGGCGAGTTTGGTGTGGCACGATGTGTGGACGATCAATGTGGCGACGGGGGAGGTTGGCTTCCCGCAGGGGGTGGGGTACGAGGCGGATACAAGTATGCTTAGCGGCTCGGCGCGTGTGGTAGCGTGCTCGGGGTGCTCGGGCGGGAAATCGGTGACGAATAGTGCGTTCCTCGTTCAACGTCGCGGGGTTTACTAACAAGTTCCCAGTAACACAGTCGTCGAGCGTCACAGTGTCCGGCATCGTCGGAAAGAACGCGTCACAGTGGGTTGCGCTATACTACGTGAACCCCGATGACCAGCGTTCGTCTCATTCTTATCCATTTTCATCCACGCTCAACCTTCTCTCGGCGCAGTCGCAAACGGCCTCCAACGGCTCGTCAGCGTGTCCGTCAACGGGGCCGCGCCAGTAATCCTGAAGCAGCGCACTACCGCCGCGAATGTGACCATGTCCATCCCGTTCCATGCCGATTTGGTAACGGGAGCGGTGAATAATATCACGGTGACTGGGACGAGCTCCGGTATGTTGCCGAGTTTTTTTTAAACACTGAAAGAGGCTGATACGTCTATTCGCAGTACCTGCAGCGGATTTCGACCGGCTTGTTGTGTACCCGTAGACGCCCTTAATATGTGTATTGCTCTGTCGGTTCAAAATGGCGGTCCAACATGATGCATATTCATAAGCTTGGCTCGTTTACGCCAGTTGAAACTTCCACCCTTCTTCGAGCTGTCCAAGTTGTTCCGCTTACAGCTGATCTCGAAACTAATGAGACACGTCAGTTTTTTTTCCTCAGTTCCCAAAAAAGAAATTTTGAGTTCTGTGACTCTGCAGGGCCTTCAGTGCGACGGTAAGGACATTGTCGACAACCTACATTGTTTTGAACAAGTTACCGAACAGAAAACGGCAAAACGAAGCCGAACTGCCCATCAATTGATGGACGTGATTCGAATTTTGGGGATGTCCGTTGAGGTGTTATGACACATTCAAATGACATGGTATGGCAAGGTTTTCGCATTTCCAAAGCACTCAAACCCCTCTTGCTATCTCATGCTTACTCCTGGGCCGCCGCGCACCTTTTGTTTAAGAATTTCCTTTTTGGGAACGGCAAAAAAAAAGTCGCCGATCTCATTAGTTTCGAGATCAGCTGTAAATCGCTAGTTCGAAGTAGTGCTGTCCACCCCGTTCCTCGCAGATCTTTTTCCGGTTTGATCGAGCTCCACCCCCGTTTCAGCACATACCGTCTGAGGACTCAGCGCTAGTACTCAGCAGCAGGCTTGCGATGTTGCTCACTTGCGCGACTTTTTATGACGAATCCGAAATGAGTTGTAAATCGGAACCGAGAGCTGGGTATGGTCATTCAAAGGTGAAGATCCCCTCCTACGCCTCCATTTGTACAGTACGCGTTGCAATAAATGTTTTTTTTTTCGACAGTTCTTCAGTTGTGTTCGAACGTGGTTGAGATTCTTCGCTTCAAATTTCGCTTCCTTTTTTCTTCTGCTACTTCCAACCTCATTCTGCTGCTCAGTCTTGACAATTCTGATTGCACCCTGGCTTCTCGTAGAGCGAGGCGTGGAAGGGTTCGCAGTTGTTTGTCTGCGTACCGGCTTATTCCGGAGCTGATATAAGCTCGCTGACTGTGTCCTCGGATGCCGACCGCTGCTGTGCTGCAGGTCACGTTTTTCAACCCTACTTAAGCTCCTCTCCCATCGCCCCTTCCTCCACTCCGAGTCGTATAAATTCCACGATTACAATCCCCTTCAATATTCTACATGGTCCTCAAACTTTATGCGGTGGGCTACCCAGGAGGCGGCAGTGCTCTCGTTTTCCTCCTGCTCGCGGAGAAGCAGATTCCCTTCGAACTCGTGCCCGTCGACTTGAAGGCGAAGGAACAGAAGAAGCCGGAGTTCCTTGCGATGCATCCCTTTGGCCAAGTGCCTGTTATTGTCAGTAGACCCGTCGCAGGCTTTGGCTCATATGCTCAAGGATCGCAGGACGACGACGGCTTCATCGTCTACGAGAGCCGCGCCATCTGTCGGTACCTCGCCGAGAAGTATGCAGACAAGAGTCCGGACCTGTTCCCCAAAGGCCTGAAGGAGCGCACAATGGTCGAGCAGGGCGCTGCGGTCGAATCGGCCAACTTTTTCCCTGCGCTCCAGAAGTTTCTCCGCGAAGGCGGCAAAAAGTGGGTCTGCTATCACTGGCAGCTTGTTAAACAAGCGGTTCACACATACTTGCAGGGTCCGCGGTCTTCCCTTTGAGCAAGCAGTCATGGACGCGGCCCTCGCGGGGTTTGGCGCGGTACTCGACGTCTACGAGGTTATCCTTGGGAAACAAAAGTACCTCGGAGGCGATGTGAGTAGTTCATAATTCCGTCAGGACCAGTACTTATTGACCGGCGGGCAAACAGGAATATTCTCTCGCGGATCTGTTCCACTTCAGCCATGCCCCCCGGCTCGCAGAGAACGGAATTGATATCATGACGAGCAAAGAGCGCCCCAATGTCACTCGGTGGGTCCTTTCTAGGTATCATCAGAGGGCCGCGGTCATTGAAGCATGCTCAATGTCAGGTGGTGGATTGAGCTTACAACGCGTCCCATGTGGGCTAAGCTGCTGGCGGAGTATCCTTCCAAGCATTGAACCGGACAGAGCTCAGCCTGATGATATGGGCTGTTGGTTGTAGAGTCGAATCATGATACAAGGCGAATAGAAATTCCTTGGGCTCAGCCTAAGTTGTTCGTTCGGGCAGTTAAAGTCATCTTTTGATTGCCTCCAATTTTCTGCTTGTAACGTTTCTCGCCTGTTGGTAATCTCGAGCCACATTTTCTGCCTGGTGATACTTATAGGGACTTTTGAGTACGGTTAGCACTTCGTTTTCTTGTAAGCCGCCGCAGTGAAGCACTGCAGGAAATAAGATCAGTCCGAAAGAACGAGGGGTGCAACTTACGTTGAAGCTATCAGCGTTGTTGATCTTTTCCGGGTCGGAGAGCCGCTTCGATTCCTCGCACCCATAAATCTGATCATAGGTATCGGAGATGGCGTGGGTGAGCTAGAAGGCATTCGACTGTCGAACAACCGCAAGGAAAAGAAGATTGTGTACCTCGTGCACGCTTATCCCGCCTGTTGTGTACTCGGTCCAATATCGGCAGAGCGCGCGGGTGCGCGGAAAGGATAAGAAGAACTCGTCGCAATAGTTGATCTGGGGAAACACATGAGTGCTAGGGATCACGACAGATATAAATGGTACCAGAGGGGGTTTTTCTTCAAAGTCCGCGTATGCGATGACGCCGGGTTCACAATATTCAGTCTCGTCGCACTTGAGTCTACGTAAATTCTTTAGGAAGAGGGATTTGGGACGAGCAGAATGTGACACACTTCAGGGATGCAGCGGAGGTTCTGACGTTTGCAACGCCGTCGAGGACGGAGGAGACGCTTGTGGATGGGTTGGCTCCGAAGTATGCAATGTACAACGGGTCCGAGGGCCCGTAGAGTCCGATGTAGTCCTTACCCGCACCAGCCAGCGCAATGGCTTCGGTGATACTGGGGACGCAAAGTTGGGAAGCACTTATATTGGCACTGCAAGAGAACGCACCTGCTGTCGATGAACGCTCGCCTCTTGCTGTTGGGGCATAGGTATGATGTGGACCGAGAGACGGTCTGTCTGCGCTCGGGCGGGGCGACGTCGCGTGTAACGACAACAGTGATAATATTAGAGGTGACCGTGACTGCATCGTGCTTGGGATTCATGCCTGCAGAGATGTTGTACCCAGGAGGAAGGCCCTGTAATTCCGTAACAGGTGCGAAGCTGAATTGTCCTGCGCCAACGGACGCAAAATTGAAAAGTCCCGACACTGCGATACCAGTTAGCCTCAATCATACTTGCAATGAGCGGCAGACCGTTGTGGACGACAGTCACGGTTTTGCCGGCAGGGATCGTGGTATACGCAGCATCGCTGAGGCCGGCGAGCGATAGCGACAGCTAAAGATCCGTCAGCACTGTTTTTGGTCGATTCCCAGAGGAGTGTGTACCTTCATCCCCGTGAAGGGGACGGTGGTGCCATTCCGAGTCACCATAAACGAGCGAGTCGGCAGGTCTGCGTCAAAGACCGTCCCATATCTGAGGACCTTGATGTCGCGGCCACCACCATTGGTCACGGCGGCGGTAATCAGGAGATCCCCAAGCGAGTCGACGGTGCCTTTGTTGCTGGAAATCACGACGGACAGCACGTTCTGGGTGTCGGATGGTGCCACAGCGAGTGCAGCAGTGGCAAGAAACAGGGCAGCGAGCAGTAGAAAGAACATCTTGGGACAGACCCAAGGTTAACTGGTCGATAGGGAAGATGCGAGGAGGATCCGAGTTGAAGACGTTCAAGACCTAAGATTCGGGCTTTCGATCGAGAAGGCCGTGATACGTGCGCCCTCAAAGATCGTACGATGAAGGCAAGTGGAGAACGAGGTGGCTTCGTCTTCATCCGAAGAAAGACAAAGGAAGGACAGCGAACGAGGAGCCGAATTTTTAGCCCGCCAGTACCCTCCAGTACCTCGGCAGCTGCATGGATGGTTTTTATTCTGCTCGTTGAACTTACGCATGGTGTGCGAGGTTAACTCTGGTGTAGAGATAGAGCGACCGAAATAGAGATCTCTGGCTGGGCTCAATGATAGCGTCCACGTATGACCATGGTGTGATGCACGTGGCGGTTGGGGATCGAGCTCGAGCTCCGGCCAGTGCCTCGGCAAGGAACGGTTCTTTTCCACGCTGCCAACACGTTGAACGGGCCGGAATCCGGTGGGACGGTGACGAGAATTTGAAGAAGGTTTGAACATGATACTGCACGTATCACCACGCGAACGAATGGAAGGTGAGAGGTGTTGTCGATTTGAATATTTGTATCGATAGTATCATTCCCAATGAATTGACTAATGGAAGCCAATAAATACATTAAGGTGGAGGTATGGAGGCGGCCGATTAAAATACCAGTACAGATACGAGATTGTCAGGACCAGACATTAACCAATCCGATTGTTGGAACTTTAGAGAGAGGAGAGGAGTGAATTTCCAAACGAAGGACGTATTTATCGCACAGATAGCGTTCGATTTGGTCAGTCTTGAGCACTAGCGTCGTACAGAGGGCAAAGTTGGTCCCATGCGGCTGTAAAAGCTCGTTAATAATCAATTTTGAATGGTCTGCATGAAGGCTTACGAGGAGGGTTCTCCTTGGCGACTGCGGGGATATCTTCAGCGAAAACGATGGCCAGACCACTGGGGTTTGACAGTTTTAAAGTGTGAGGAAACCGCAGATGCAGGGAGACTTACATGTCCAAATGCCAGTCAATGTGGCAGTGAAGGAACCCTGTAAGATTTTAGTTGAACGTAAGACAGTGTTTGAAAGATCGAGTCCGCACAGGGGCCGGCATTATTAGTAACAAATCTGTGCATTATCGTGAGCCTCGCACGGTCATGGAGGTCGGCGCATGTATACCTGAAGGTCGTCAAATCGCCGGCTAAGCCGGTCGACACCACGTCGCGAATAACCTTTATAAAGCGTTAAAAGCCAGGGGAGATACGGCAGGAGGAAATCACGCACTGGGTTGTCGAAGTTGTAGGTTGCGTTCCCAGCACTGCGAATGACAAAAAAGTTGTGCTGGAGATCCAAAGGTGAGTTTCAACCCTGCGCATTTCAGAGACATACGAACCCCGTGCAGATGGAAGGGGTGCTGGATTTGAATCAGCATCGTCCATGGAAGACATTCACGAGACTCACGGGACTGCCAGGAGAGCCACCTGGGATACTGATTTCGATGGTCTTGTTGGGCGGAAGCGCGATGACGCTGCCCTTGGGAAGGAGATCTTGCGCAGATTGCGCGCCGGAGAGGATCTGGAGCAAGACCGGGGCCGTTGGAGGGTTGAAGCTCTGAATAAGTGTAACGTCAGGCATGACTTTGCTCGCGCTGTGGAAACGTTTTTACGAACGTTATTGTTGATTGCGAACTCGAAGTCCGTGAGGTTCAGCGAGATTTGGAGGTTCAGGTTTACGTCTGCTCCGCCGGGGTGGGGAGCGCCGGGAACGGGTGTCTTGACCAGAGGGTGGAGAGCCGTCTCGACAAGGGGCTGGGTGATAGTGGAGTTAGTCGTCGGATCTGCGGCGGGTGCGCCGACGTATCGCAAGATAGCACTATTTATGCCGCTAGCGAAGCCTTGATTAGATCCTGCGATTGTTGGGTTTGCGCGGACCCAGTAGTTGTCGACCTTCTGGTTAGCTGTGAGAATGAACGAGTAGCGCTGGGCAGCTGAAAGAAGATAGCCGAGTGAGAGGGAGCTTCTGGGGCAAGCGGAGCAACGTACCGAATATCTGGATTGAATCGACAGTGAGCGGCTGATGGTTGACTCCCTCGACCTCGATGATCGTGAAATCATGATTATCGATGCTGTGAGGGAGCTATAATCGGTCACCGCACGACAATGTATTGCAATGCTTACCTGAATATCCAGTTGGGATTGCAGGCAATTGAGACCATGCGCATTCTGAATAGGCGCGAGATGTTCATTCCTCCTCATTGCGATCCGCGGTAGAAAGACGGACCTGTAGCGCTTTCCTGGCTGAACGCTTATGACTGCGAGGTCCGAGAGCGGCTGGATTTGATTCAGCATCAAGCATTAGGCGCAAAGGAGGAAGGGCTTACGCCACCCGCGTAACGTCCAAGACCATTAATCAACGTGGAATTGAAAATGGGGATAGGAGGGTGCTGGAGAGCGGGGTAGTGGTACCTGTACGATATCGTTGAGAAACAGAATGAAAGTCTAAATATCGAACCTACCAGTCGGCGAGAGTCAGGACTGTGGATTCTGGATAAATTCTATCAGATGAGCGACGCTGGGCGAGCGTACTACGTGCTGCGTACCGTCATCGATGTCTACAATGAGCTTCAGTACTGCTGTTGAAGCGGACGGAAGGATCTGACTGACCGTAAAGATCTTTGAAGGGATCATTCGGATCGTATATGACCAGTGGGCCGCGAAGACCGTCGCAGTATTGTGTCGCTGTTAAGGGTCTGAGTCTCGGAGGAGAATCAGGCTAAGTAAACACAGCTCACAGAGATGGCTGTGGTACCAGTAGGTTCCTGTGACTGATGTTAGTTAAAGAGACGAGTAAGAGCACATGGTGTCCTGCCTGCTTGATCCCTATAACGAGGATGAGACTATGGTAATGATAAGACAGGTGGACTTACGGCACAGGGAACTCGTAGAGGAAGGAGTTTCCAGGCACTATGGGGCACTGGGTGACGAAGGCGACTCCATCATTCCAGTTGGTCTTTTCTTGGAAGATCCCGTGCCAGTGCTACAGTGTAATCAGACTTGTTGTGCTACCGGTACGGGGGGACGCACAATGCTCGTGCTTTTCAACATGGTATTATCCGTAAGGTTGTCGATGACGTTAATCGAAAAGGTGTCTCCCTGGTGGGTTTAAGTAAAGCCATAAGCGGAAAGCGCGGCTCGGCTCACCTTGTTAGACTTGATGAGTGGCCCCGGGAAAGTACCGCCCGCCAGAACAGTGCTATATAACATCAGCATCAACGCATTGAACCCGTTCGAAGACGGACGTACGAGCGGTTAAACCCGTCTGGAGCCAGGTTCTTGTTCACAATGGTCAGCGAACCGGTAGGGCCGATCGCCGCGTAGGCAGTGGCAAGACTCGAAAGGAAAACGAAGGCAGCGGACAGCACCATTATAGCTCTGTCCCTGTAAATGAAGGAAAGTATTACTCTATGACCGGGGAAGATAATGGGTGGCGAGGCGTTCAATGGCGCCTTTTATACCAAGGAACAGGGACTATTTTGGCAAAACTGGAGTCAGTATAGCCCGGTCGAGGTGTGATTCATTCCCGCCTGGTATGGATCAGAACCAGTACGCGTCAATTACGCATTTTGAAACTCGGAATGAGGTGCCGACGTGAAGTCCGGTAGGAATCGTTGCTGTCTCGACCACCCCAATTCCGGATAAACGCGATACCTGTGCCCTTTATTTCAAGACGACGGGTTCCCTGTCCGACGCGTTAGATTCCAGCTAAGAATAGAGGAATTAAGATCAGCCACCACTTGGCTAGGACTACGGAATAGTCGTAACGATCCAGCAACAGCAAAGGGTTTCACATTTGCCATGGTTTTGGGAAAATGTCGGATTTGCGGAGGCCAATGGTGTTTATTGTTTAATGGGTTGATATGGCGCGAGAATCGTACGACATGAAATTTGCCACCCAAGAGAGCTATTTGCAGAAGGGCAAGGGACCAGACCAGAGCAAGCAAGCATGGCTCTGAGTTGGGCAGCGGACCGCTCCTTTTCGAAATTCACGGCGAAAAAAGCGAGCTTAGCACAGGAGCGTCTGAGTCACCAAGACAAGATTGGTAACACCGAGATTGGTGGAAGCCACCGCCTGGGGCCATGGAGGAAGGACGGAGAAGCGGTCAATATTTGGTCCATATTTACTCTTGCTTTGTCGCTCGCCTTTCTTCCCACGCTCGCTTGTACTCACCAATATTTATTGTTTCTGCCGCTGCCCTCTGTATCTCTCTTGTGGTCCACGCTATGAAGTCTCAATACCGATTATCTGAAGGCAACATCTTCGGCTGAACTGGCGACTTGGTCGATCTTTCAAGGTCAAAAGAGCGAAAAAAAAAACTCTCCGGGCTACCGCCGCGGCTTGTCTATCACTGGTCGAGGCGCGGCAAGTCTACCAGCGTTCGACAACATGTTTCGTCTCAATGATTTCCGCTCTTGAGTTTGCCTCACTTCCTCCATTTGCTGTGACAGCGGACTCCAATGTTAATCAGTGCACTGCAAGCACTGGATTGAGGCCGATACGTGTCTCTACCGGGCTGATGGACGGCGTCCTGTTCTGGCAGTATGAATGCGGCATAGGATCGATCCACAATCGCATGAACCCCAGCAGCACACGCAAGCTGCCTCGAGTACTGGCGTTACAACCTATTCCCGGCACCTTCCAAGGCAACCCACCCCGAGAACGCCCGATTGCGACGTCTATGCTCACAAACTCGCAAGAGTCACGGTCCGCAGATAATACATCTTGCGCCCATATCACTCGGCCGAGACAGCATACGATTCTCCGTCCACAGGAACGATTCATTCGCGCACATACGGCACCCTCCTCTGCAACACCCGCCTCTCAATCATAGATCTGTCTTCATCTCAAACCCTCGAGACAGCACAAAGACAGCCTACTGTCCAAATCTTTACCGCTACGAAACTCGCACGCACGGTGCCCGAATAAATTTAGTCCAGCGGTCCGAAACTATCGTATAACGAGTCACGACGGACCTCGAGTATGCCGCCGATAACTATCACTGTACCGGTGGCTTAGACCGTGGCGCCGTCCTCAAAATACGCTCTGCATTCTAGTCGCGTAACCGCCTCGAAACAAGCCCCGCAATCCGTGATGAAATGCGAATGGGACGCCCCAGCTCAACAGCTCTACCGAAATATTCGCTCTGGCGGTTTCCGCTCTGATCCAAAACGTATCTGATGTCGCGCCCAGCCTTTATCTAGACCTTTCTGCGCAGGTGCGGGTGCAGCTGTGTTTCGTATACCTACGCACTGTCTCCACTTCTCGTCCTCTTCATGGCCGCTAGGATTAACGGCTGCTCAAATTTAAAACAGTGTTGGTCTCCCCGAGTGCCGGGTTTTCTCGATTTCCTTCCCTTTCCTATCCCAGTAATAAACCAAGGCGTTACCGCAAGCTCGCTCGCATCCTCCCTACGTACCGCCCAGATCTCATCTGGTGTTTTCCGCTGCGCCGTACAGCCTTTCTTCCTCACGCACTGTCCCCACCTCCCATTGTCGTCCTCTCCATACCCCCAGAACTGTACCAATAATAAATCCATTGTCCTTCAAATCAATCTCACTCTACTCAATCTACTACTCCACGTCCCCCTCATCCCCGCCTCTCCCCCTCGAAACACCCGGCGGCGGCACTGTAAGCCCGCTCTGCCGCCTCCCCGCCCCCGCCGCACGCCCGACTCCCAACCCAAGCATAAACACGCCGGAAATCGTGCGCTGCCTCCCCTGCGGCTGCGGCTGCGCCTGTGCCTGCTGCGGCACGTAAGCGGGCATCGGCACGCGCAGCCCCAGGCTCTCGAAGGGATTCCCGCTGAGATTGATATTGGGTGTCGCAGTCCTCTGCGCGAGCCGCGCCGCCGACGCCGAGTGCCGCAGCCGCGGATTCGTTATCACACTCCCGAACGTCGGCGCCTCTGCGTACGCAGACCCCGGGGACGGCGGCGTCCTCCTCCCACTCGCACCGCCGCCCCCCAGCCACGCGGCCCAGCCCTCCGCCTTCGGTGAGTGCGATGGCGAGGGCGACAGCACCTCGGGGGCGGAGGGCGAGAGGGCGGGCGACGGGGAAGACGGCGGGGCGTACACCGCGCGCTTCACCACCGCGATATCGTGCTCCACGTCCTCCAACTTCTGCTGGAACGCCGTCTGCGCCGCCTCGTCGCGCGAGACGCACTCCTCCACCTGCCTTCGCACGTCCTTCTCCGCCTCCTCCCCGTCTCCGCCGTGCCCGTTCTCGCGTACGTGCGCATCGTCTTCACCGTGCGCAGGAAGCCCCACGATCGTTTCCCACCCCCGCGCCAACACCCTCCCATCCGCCACGCGGATCTCCAGCTCCACCCGCGCGTCCTCCGTGTAATCGTGCAGCCGCTCCACCGCGCTGCGCAGCACGTCGCCTTGCTGCGGCGTTATGGTCATATCGGAGCCGGGGACGAGCGCGGTGCGCAGCTCCTGCAGCGCGAGGTGGCAGTCGCGGAAGGCGCGCTGGAGGGCGTCGTAGCGTTTGCTGGCGGCGGCGAGGTCTGCGAGGAGCGGGTGGATAGGAATGTCTTGGTCTCGCGGAGGATGGGTCGGGTGCGTGGGGGCATCCCTCGACGGCGCCTGTGGGGAGTCTGAGGGTGTGGGTGCGGGCGCAACGGAGGCTGAGGCGGGGAGAGGTTCGGCGTTCGAGGGCAACACCATAGGCGGGACGGGGCCGGCGTCGGCGTACGAGTCGGAAGGGAAGTCGATCTCGGGCGAGGGGAAGGAGATGCCGAGGGAGGGGAAGGAGACGGCCGGTGTGTCGACTGCGACTGCGTTCACAGAGGAGGAGGAGGAGGATGGGAAGGCGACGGTGTCGGTGTCGGTGGGTCCTGTCGAAGCGACGCTGGGGCGTGCTTCTACATCTCCATCTACCATTACGACGGGGGCGCCGACGACAGATGAAGGGAGAGGCGTCTCGGCACGCGCTGGGGTCGTAGGCGCGGCCTCTTCCTGCAAAGCGGGAGGCACGCCCTCCTCCTCGACCGTATCGTCTTGCCTTTGCGCCGTCTCTTGCACCGCCTGCACCTCCTTCTCCCCAACCGCCTCGCGCGCGAGCCCCGCATGCTCAGCCTCAGCCTCATGCTCAGCCTCACGCGCTTCCTCCGCCTTGCCACCTTCTGCTTCTGGCACCACTTGCGCTTCGACTTGCACTTCTGTGGCCACGTCTCTCTCCACCCGTCCGTGGCGCTCTCCCACCTCACTGTCCTCCTCGCTGTCCTCCACAAGTATCGCGTCAGAAATCGGCGGGGCGGGAATCGTTTCGCGGGGAGGCGGAGTGGGAGGAACGGGAACGGGTGCCGCTTGCTCTCCCGCTCCTTCCTTGCTGTCCGTAGGCACCGGCGGAGCGGAGAGAGGTTCGGCGGGAGTCGGGGTGGGAGGAACGGGCGCCTCTTGCTCCTTACTATCCTCCACGCGCACGGTGGAAATCGTTTCACCACCCACCACCTCCCCCTTCTCCTTCTCCCCCTCCTTCGTATTCGCCACCAACGCCAACTCCCGCTCACACTCCACCCTCCTTCCCACCTCCCCCTCCAGCTCCGCCACGAGCATCGCCACTGCGTCCTCGAGGAGCGCCATCCGGCCCTCTGTGCCTTTATCCGCCTCCTTCGTATTGACGGAAGAGGATTTGGAAGGGGAGGAAGAGAGGTCCGCATCCAGCAGCCCCAGCACGGCGCGCACGTCCGCTACGAGTCGGACGAGGGCGACTGCATGTTTCGTTTCGGCCTTCTCCTGCCGCGGGCGCGGGCGCAAACCATCGTGGGGAGGGCGGGGACGATTCCGGCGCGGAAGATCGCCGTTCTCGAGGCTCGTCGTGCTCTCTGCGTCCTCTTCGCCCTCTCCTTCTCCTTCTCTTTCCCCCCTTTCCTCCCCATCGCCATCGCCATCCTCTTGAGCCGCGTTGTCCTCGGCGTCGACATGGCCGTCTGCGTCATCGTCATGGGCGTCAAGAACAAGCACCCCCGCAACCCTCCCCACCGCCCCCTCCAACCCCCTCCTTACGCGCTCCTCCCTCCCCACCATCCGCACGCGCACGCCCACCTCGCGCCGCCGGCCCACACTCTCCCTGACCACCGCCCCCGCCGCTTCGTCTAGCTTGCCGCGAAGCTCCTAGAGAGATGAGTCTGAATCAGCGGCGTTCTTGAGGCGAGGAAGAGGGAAGCAATGGAAAGAGGGATGCACGTAAAAGTAGGAGGCGTTTTGAAGAAAGGCGTTTGACGAAGCAAAAGAACGCTAAAAATAAAGAAGCATCCAAAACTCACCTCAACGACCCTCTCCGCCCCCGCCAGCCGCGCCGCCAGCGAGCCGAGCGACGCGGTGAGCGTGGAGAGGGTGGCGGCGTGCCGCGTGCGGAGGGTGGTGAGCGAGGTGTGCAGGGCTGTGGTGGTGGTTTGGGTGAATTTCCTGGGGGTGGGTGGGGTTAGCGGAGGGAAAGAGGCAGGGAGAGAAGAGAGGAAGAAGGGGAAGGGAGATGCGAGAGGTATATATGGACGGGGGGGAAGGGGGAGGAGGATACGGGAGTAGCAGGGTAAGCGACAGAAACGAAAGTACGTGCAAGGGCGAGGGGCGAAGGGACGGGACGTGAAGAAGCGAAAAGGGGATATGAGCAATCGAATTAGGACACGAAGTAGCAGTAGAGAAGAGAAATGAAATGGATTAGAGAAGAGCAGATCGAAAGCCCTCAAGGAAGAAGACACGAGACGCAGACTTGGGGGAGGGGAGGGGAGGGGGACGAGGGGGAGGAGGAGGGAACAGGAGAGGATGAGCGGGGAGCGAGGGAGGGAGGGAAGGGAAGGATCAAAGAAGGGAGGGAACGAGGAAGCGGACGGGGAGGGGAAGGGAGAAGACGAGGGGAGGAGAGAAGAGGGCGGGCGAGCGGGGGCGGGGAACGAGGAAGGGACTGAGATCGAATGTATATGAGCGGGAGGAGGGACGCAGATAAGGGGGAATCAGAGCAGGGCACGGAGCGCGGGGAGGGAGAAATGATTTAAGTGAGGGGAGGGAGGAGGAGGAGCGCGAGGAAAGCGAAGAGAGGAAGGAAAGGAGAGGGCAGGGGAGAGCAGAGGCAGGGTGCGGAGAAGGGATGTATGTATATGGGGGACGCAAAGCGATGAGAGGGTGTTCAATGAAGGGGATGGAACGCGAGGTAGAAGATACGCGATAAAAATAAGGAAAGGCAAACGCTCGGGAAGAACTTCTCGAAGCGAAGAAGCAAAGACAAAAAACCCAAACTCAAGAACCCCATACTCACATATACCGCTCCACCATCCCCGCCGCACTCCGATCATCCACCCGCGCCACCTCCCGCTCATACTTCGCCCCCGCCAACGCCTCCCGAGCTCCCTTACTAGCGTGTTCGCCGCGAGCAGCTGCGCGCTCGCGACGTTGCGCTCGCCCTCCATCCTTGCGAGACGGGTTTCGAGGGCGGTGAGTTGGG
Source organism: Mycena vitilis (assembly GCA_029203975.1). Taxonomy (NCBI): domain Eukaryota; kingdom Fungi; phylum Basidiomycota; class Agaricomycetes; order Agaricales; family Mycenaceae; genus Mycena; species Mycena vitilis. The sequence continues at coordinate 228,427 of JARGYF010000103.1, forward strand.
CGGTGAATGTCGAGGTGAGAGTGGCGAGTTGAGATTTTGCGGCGTCCAACGCGTCCTTCGGAGTCCCAGTATCGACCAGCGTGAGGGTGCTGCCGCTGCCCGTCCCCATACTAGTGTCCCGACTATGCGCGCCTCCCCCACCCGCATCCCCATTTCCACTCCCATTCGGCGCAATCGACTTCCGCCCCTCCAACCTCCGCACAAGCGCCGCATACTCCCCCACCGCCCTCTCGCTCATCCTCCCCTCCTCCCGCGCCTTCACCAACTCCCTCTCCAACTCCGCCTCCCGCACCCGCCCCTCCTCCTCCCGGCCGCGTGAACGGGCAGCAAGCGCGTACGCCTGCTCCGCGGCGTGTTCTGCTTGCGCGGCGCGCGAGCTGGACGACGCGAGCTGTTGGTGGGCGGCGGCGAGGGCGGACTCGGTGAGGGAGAGCTTGGCGGAGAGGCGCCGCAGGGAGAGGGTTAGTTCTGCGACTGTCTCGCTCGAGGGCGGGGGCGCAGGGCCCAGCAGGGATGAGGACGCGGACGACGCGGAGGATGGGGAAGAGGATGAAGGGAGCGGATTATCGCGCAGCACCCCGAGCTCGGTCGCGAGGAGCGCGTTGTCCGCCTCGAGCTGCGCGATGCGCGCGGTGTAGGACGAGGTGTCGAGCGCGTGGCGTTGTAGTTTTATTGAGGAGGTGTGCGCTTCGTTCTACGTCAAGTAAAATATTGTGTTGTCAAAATAACGTTCTCTTGAGCGGGGAGGTGGATTTGAGTCACCTGGAACCGCGTCACCTGCGCGCGGAGACTCGCTAGCTCCTCGCTGAGGGGGTGGGAGTCACTGAGCGCCAGGCCCGCGGAGGACACGTCCGGGGGCATCGATTCGCGCGTTATATTGAAATTTAGTCCCAGAAAAGCCCAGAAGCCCAGACTCAAGGCAGCGCAAGCTCAAGATGAACACCCCAGGTAGGATAATCAGTATTCTAAAGCAGTCAAGGAAGGAAAGCCAGAGATTGAGTTGGGCGACGTGGTGGCGGGAAGCATACGCGGTGGTTGTGTTTGGCTGCGCGGTCCGGGCTGCGGAGTGCGGCGACCAACTCCTTCCACCATCCGGGTGACCTTCGTCCAGGCTTCAACGCTGCTTGGAAGAAAACGGATCTACCAGGTGGCACGTTGAAACCAGTAAAAGACCGACTCGGCGGTCTACATGTATGTTCAACACGTCCAAGCAAACTTGTGGCCCAATTGTGGGGGGAGAAGCGAGCCGCCGCCTGTTCGACTCAGGCCCGAGCTCTTGACATGCATTGAAGACCTCTTTTTGGCGTCTTCGCGTCCTGGGCTCTCACACGCGACCGTGGATGAAGGGCTCATCTACGGAGATTCGTTCCATCCTGGTCGGTGTCGATGTTATCCATAATCCCAAGCCGGCTCGGAGATGTTGCAGTGAACTATGTAGGTCAGAGCCACGCTTGGTACCGACTCGGTGACAGATGGTCCGTATCCCCACAAGGTATAAAAGTCCTCCGAGTCCTGCTATCTGGGGAGGTTGTCTGTTCGATTCAGACCCGCGTCATGATGAGCGCTGCCATGTCTTTTTCCGGATCGTCAATCGCCCCTTCGATAACCAGGCCAAATTTGTAATCCCTTCGGCCTCGTTTGTAACCTGTACATATCGCAGATACCTGCCCAACTCCCAACTCCCTTTCGAATGAAGGTACTGTCGCAATCCGGCATCTGCGAACTGATTCATCGAAGGCAGATTTGCAGTCGGCAACGACTCGGTGACGGATGGTCCGTATCCCTACAATATTCTCCATCAACTTCCCGGTTTCCAGTTGTCTGGGGAGGTTGTCTGTTCGATGCAGGCCCGAGGTCTGGGGTAAGGCGCTCCGCCTTTTTTTTTGGCTTCTTCGAGACCTCATTTTGTTGTGTTCGCGACGGTGGACGCCAGTCTTCTTACCGTCGGACTATGCGGTGTTTTCCTCCCGAACGAGTACCAAACTGTTGTCTCAAGGACAGATTTGTGCTTGGTACCGACTCGGTGACGGATGGTTCGTGTCCCTGAAATATGGTGTGCAAGCAAGCCCAGTTGACTGGGGAGGTTGTCCGTTCGATTCAGGCCCGGGTCCTAGCGCTTGAAGATTTCTTTTTCCGTCCCACCTCTATCTTTTCGATATTCCCCGCCAGGACACAATATCCAAAAAGCATATGTGCGTTTGTTGCAACCTGGAACTCAGAGTTGCAACCTTGATGTCGCCCAGCACCGATATCTTGGTACTGATTCATCTAGGATAGGTTCGTAGTTGGTACCGACGACTCGGTGACGGATGGTCCGTATCCCTACAATATTCTCTATCGACTTCCTGGTTTCCAGTTGTCAGTGGGGAGGTTGCCTGTTCGATTCGGGCCCGGGTTCTGACACTGGGAGATCTGAGACTTTTTCTTCGTCTCCACCTCCACCTTTTAGATTTTTCCGCTATTCTCTGCCAGGACACAATGTCGAAAACAGACACGCCTGCGTTGGCTGCAACCATTCGTGTCGGCCCAGCACCGCTATCTTCGTACTGATTTATCTAGGAATTCCCAGTGGTCTGGGGAGGTTCTCTGTTCGATTCAGGCCCGGGTCATATATTGGAATATTCGCACCTTTTTTTCGTCTCCGCCTTTATCTTTTCGCTATTCTCCGCCAGGAGTACGCGATTCTCAGTGGGAGATGCACACATGCTGGTTGTAACGTTCGTGTCGGCCCACCCTCGCTATCTGTGAACTGATTTATCTAGGTTATATTCGTGGTTGGTACCAACTCGGTGACGGATGGTCCGTATCCCTACCACGTGGAAAGTGAAGAGATCAGCCTGAGGAAGGTTGTCTGTTCGATTCAGGCCCGAGTTTACACAGGCTGTCTGGAGCCCTGATTCTTTTTTCACCTCGTCGCCCCTTCGATAACCAGGCCGAATCTGCAACCCGTCTGTTACCCATTCACTTCGCTGATACCTTCCCAAACCCCACCTCACTTTCGAACCACTGCACTGCCGCACTGGCTGCAAAGACCCAAACCCGGCATTTTCGAACTGTTTCATAGATCCGGGCTTGCCTCGGTGACGGATGGTCCGTAACCCGTGCGTAACCCCCACAATGTGGTACCATAACTCCAGTTAACTGGGGAGATTGTCTGTTCGATTCAGGCCCGAGTCATGCGTCTTCGATCTCCACCACGGGTTTTTTTTTTTTTTTTTTTTACTCATCTGCCTTCCAAGTCAATTCCAAGTCTTACTGCCTTCGGCTTGCCTTTATCCACCACCTGAACCTGGCTCTTGGCTCTGCCCCTGGCCGGCAGCTGCGCGGATATCCACTTCTACACGCAACCAGGGTAAGCTTCGATAACTTGAGCTGATATATTCCAGATACATTAGTTAGATTCACGATGGACACCGATCGGCGGGAGACGGCCTGCATCCCAGAAATTTAATTAAACAGTAGCGCCCTCAAAGGGACCTCGCCTCAAAGCCCGATCATAAAGCTGCTCTGGGCATTTCTTTTTCTGTCTCATTTGTTACGCCTCCGACTCTCTTCAACTGGTATCCTACTCAGGAGTCAGTTGCCCCCGATTTTATGTTCAAACAGCCTCTCCAGGCTCTCCTTGTTTCCTTGGATACACGATGTTATGATTTCCGGGTGCCTTTTGAACACCTGTGGTCTTCAATCCCCGGCGTTCGCCGTGGGTAATTTGTCTCAACGGAGGATAAACATACAGTACAACCCTTCTTCGCAAAACTCAAAAACTCAAAGAGTCTCAGGCCCTACATACATAACTACCTACCAGCCTTGGTCTAGCCTTGCTGAAACATTCAAGAAACAGGGGTAACAGATCTTCACTGAACCTTGCGGTTTTCATCAAATCCGGGAAGCCAAACCCCGACAATGCGACAAGTTTTCAAACAGCCGCGGTGTATTTAAACCTCGTGTCCTTTGGCTCTTCATCGTCTCTCGGTTTCCCTTCAATTGCCTCGAAACACTACTCACTCATTCGACACACGCTCATTATATCATCATGAAGGTCTCCATCACCGCTTTTGTTGCCCTTGCCCTTGCCTCTTCTTCCTTCGCGTCCCCTGCCTCAAACGTGAAACGTCACGGACCTGGGAAGCGCGGCCTCACTTGGCCCTACTACAACGGCGCTCTGAATCCCGGACGGTTGAATGACGGCCAGGGTACTGTCAAGCACATGTGCGTACTCCAACCACTTCATTATTAATTCTGTATAACACGTCGCGCAGTTACGACTATGAGACCTACGCTCCTCCATCTTCCAATGGCGCGGGCGGCTTAAACTTCATTGGAATGCAGCGCTGCCTGGATTGCAATTCTTCCCCCATCGGCCAACTTGCGGCACGCCAGAAGCAACTCGGATTCGCTACGGTCGGTGACCCCTTCTTAACAAGGGCTCCGACTTGTCTGACTGTTGTCTCCCTATAGCTGTTCACCCTCAACGAGCCTGATATCAATGGCATCTCTCCGCAGCAAGCCGCTGACTGGTACAAGGCCCATATTAATCCTCTTGTGCGTTCTCTCCCAATAAATGCGGGCTATCTTTCATCATGATCGTCGTTACATACAGGCTATCAAGAAGGCGCTTCCTGCTATAACCTCGTCTACCAGTGCGGGACAGGGTCTGGATTGGCTCCAGAAGATGGTCAACGCCTGCGATGGACACTGCACTCACGATTTCATCAACCTTGTAAGCAACGGAAACTCCATCGTTTCGTCCTTTTGCCGATTACTATATCGTCCATAGCATTGGTATGGCCAGAGCTTCGATCAATTCAAGGCGCACGTCCAGAAGGCTCACTCGCGTTTCCCCAATACCAAAATTGTCATCACCGAATTCGCCCTACAGAAACCAGCTGGCGGCCAGGCTGCCCAGTACGTCTTTTATTGACTGATTGATTGTCGCCCTGATGTTGCTTTCAAGGCTCGCTTTCTTCAAGAAAGCGTTCGCCTACCTCGATTCGGCGGCCTTCGTTGCGATGTACTTCCCGTTCGTGGCGACCTCCCCGAGTCTTTTCAAGAGCAATGACCCCAACGGCGCGGGCTTTGTCGGCACGGGTTCGACGCTGTACAATAACGACGGTTCGATTAGTGCAGTCGGTAAGCTGCTGTTGTCCGCCTAGAAACTACTACCTGTACACTCCTTGGGATGAAACCCAATTACTATGGAATATACATAAGCTCGAGTCCCAAACTTACCGAACAACTAGTTTCTTCTAAACAGACACTACATGCTCGGGAGTCGTACCTCGACCGAACAACGCTCTCGTGGAACGTTTCAAGTCTTCAGTGGTTCGTACAGAAGAAGTCTAGCAATGTTCCCACACGCTTCTAGTATTAGCCGTTGATTAGCCGCGTGCTAAGTCGCCACTCTTATAAGACCGCCTCCGTGCATCAGGGCCGATGCAGGCTGGGGGCGCAGGTTGGGCGCAGGTTCAACTTCAATTTGTTGAAATGCCGTTTGATTCAGGCGCGGTTGGCAGGGTCCGAGTCTCATAAGAATTGACCAACAGCTGCGACTTACCCGAGCCTCTCATATTTGTGTCTATCGGCGCATTCCGCTTGCCCCAAGGTCGAACAATGTTGAACCAGTTGCAATTCTCACTTTGGCATTGTAATGGCGTGCTTACTGATGGCTTCATTTTGTAGCACTGCCACCCATACCGTGTGCATTCTCCTCTTCCATGACTCTCATGGCGATGCAACTGATTGTCCTCAGACGGGGCTACAAGATACTTTCATGCAAGCTCACTGTCTTCGGGCCGTACCTCGCCCCACGTAGCTGCAGCCAGCTTGCTCTCCCAGGAAATATGGGACCAAATCATCGATCACCTCCACGCCGATAACAGTGCTCTGAAATCTTCGGTTCTCGTCTGTCGCGCACTGGTGCGGCGAGCAGAGCTACATCTATTTGCTTCTGCGCGGTTTAGAGCCCCATCCGAACGCCTCAGGAAGATCTTGTCCTACTCCGCGCATCTTCTCGACTACGTCTGCGACCTTTCAATTTGGAGGTGCGATACAAAAACTTTGACACATCTTGCGCATCTCTCCTGGCCGCGCTTATCCACCATCTTCGTCTCGCATTATTCCCGCAAAGGAAAATCCATAGCGATCGACTTGCTCCGTTTTTTACTTTCTTTCCCAACGCTACGCAGTCTGTCCATCTCTAGCTTCAGCTTCACCCTGGAAGACGTCCGTGCTATCCTAGCAAGCTGCAGCTCCAGCCTTCTCAGCTTCCGCTTTTGCGGCGACCTAGCAATGTCGCAAACTGCGATCCGTAATTTTCCGCCCACAAGGACAGTCCCGCGGCCGCGCATCACCCATCTGGACCTGGATCTATGCGTGGTTCTGACTACTTTATCCTTGGGCTTTTGCTCGACTCTAGGGGCCCCTTGGATTTATCGTGCCTCACGCACTTTAGCTCCGGCGGCTTGTTTCCACTGGGAATCCCTCAGGTTCTTCTGAGCGTCCAGCACACCCTCCAACACTTGGAAATCACCGGTACAGGTGTATATCTAAACTTCTGCATTTCACTTTACCGGGGCTGACAAAGTGATCACGTCCCTCGACTTTGGCGCCTTCCCAGTACTTTCAAGAATCACCGCTAAATCTGTCGCCCCCAACACTCTGGCGCATTTGGCCCGCAGTGGCGTGCGCACGATAACCTGCCACGTCCATCTTCCAGGCTGGCCAGACATGGCAACGGAACTGCCCGATCTCGAATATACCATCCTCGCTGCAGACATGCCGGAGCTCACCCGCGTCGAGGTGCGCGTCTTTGTGTACAATCCCCTCCGCCCGCGCGCTCCACGTTGGACGGCACGGATCAGGGGGCAGCGGGCGCCCGTTGAGGTGGAGCCGACCATTGACCAGCTGGTGGCACGCGCGAAAGAACAGATGCCGGGTCTTGGGCAGCGTGGTATTTTGGTAGTTGAACCCGGGATTCCGGAGCATGACCGAAGGGCGTCTTGGATTTAGCTGGACTGGGTGCGTACAGGTTTTCGACCATGCCTCGGGCCTGCGCATGCACCAAGACGCTGACCAACGTTTAGACGAGCGGGGACACCGAGGCTCTGTATTCTCAAAGACACCAGAATAACTCTGTATTAGCTTGACTAGATTGGACGTAGTACGTACCGCATCATAAGTTGAATTTCGGCCTACGCAACCTTCTTTGCGGTCGAAAACATGACGACTCTGATCGACCACACTTTCGTATATTTCGCGATTGATATTCCCTCTTGTGGGCACCGACTGTTTTCCCCCGTCGTGGATTCCCGGGTATGGTTTTCATTTCCTGCATCACTTTTTGGATATGTTTGAGAAAAATTAACTGGACGGACTCCCAGGGCCTCCGAATTCGAACTGTACTGTACATTATTGATTAATACATCTGCTGCGGCCTCCACATCTATACATCGATCTCCCCGCGTCGTTTGTCCACCGCTATCATATGGCTCTTGTCCACGTCTAATTGGTGTGAGTGGCGCTTGTCCCCATCTAACTGATGCGCCAGTGTATGGCTCGAGTGTCGCGAGTGCCGCGTGTGGCTTGAGCGCGACGAGTCTGAGTCTGAGTCGCTGTCGATGTGGGTGTGCGTCCCATCCGTACTGCTCCTGCCCACATCCACGATGGAGCGGACGTAGACGGCAGAGGTGGGTGCGCCCCAGCTGTGTCCATGGAACACCATCTCGTTTATCTTAGGCTCGGGGGCGCTCGGAGGGACGGCGTGCCCAATGTACGCGCGCGAGTTCAAGATCTGATTCACACGTGAGCCTACCGAACGAAGTGGGAGGCAAAGGAGAGTGGACGCACGACCATAATACTGTTGGAATAGACCTTGGAGAGCCATATGCACACTGCGAGGTGTGTGTTGTCTCCTTTGAATGCGACGTAGATGGCTAGATCCAGGATCGCAAACACAGCACAGAGGACACCTGTTTCGACGCTGACCTGGGTGCACACTCAATGGCAGTTCAAGAAAGAGGGGGCGGAGACGTACTTTTATTATTCGCGAAAGCGCGATGTTAGTTCTGTATAGTTTGAATTCGCGGTCGCGCGACTTGATGATGTAGTACAGGGTGCCGAATACGATGATCAAGTCAGAGAGAGCCGTAGCGGCGAGCCATGCCTACAGAAGATACACCGTTAACACCTGGAGGAAGCGTGCCGAACAGAAAGTACCAACAAATGGGGGTTTCAGCGAATGCAATAGCGAGAATCGTCCCGCGCGAATGATGTCGATTCCGGTCCATATCCCTCCCCCCCATTGTATTGTGGTAATCTGGAGTACTGTAAGTGCCAAGGAGTTTTTGAAAATGAGCGTGGCTTACGACGGTGATCACAGCGGGGATGTACCATGTTTTGCCAATGACGGAGATGCGCCAGGCAAAAAAGATCTGCCCTACGCACGCAACTGCACGCTCACACATCAGTCCCCGCAGATCGTGTGGAGAGCCAGCCATGCTGCTTACTTGTGGATCCGAGAATTGGCACCGAAAACCACGCCCACCGTACTGCGTCCAGAGATGCCAGGTCTCCGTATCCGAACCCAAACGTCTCGATCGTATTTCGGCTGTCCCCGAGTGTTTGCAATAGTTCGGCGACAAATATGAAGGTAACGACGAGTTTGTTGACGGTCTGGTCTTTTCTGAAAGCCACCGTATAGATATCTGACGAAAAGCAGTGTGAATTGAGACGTGTCCACACGCGTTGGGATGTAACGCACAAACTTGGACCGCGAGAACCCCAAGAAGCATCCAATTAAAAACTGTCCCGATAAACTGAAGGGAGGTGCGAAGTCAGCCTAAAGATTTTCTATGACCGACATCGATCCACGCACTAAAGGAATCGTGCTGCGAAAAAATGAGCGGGTGAACCATTACGACGAACTGGCGCACGTACATCTTCCCAACGTCGAGCTGGGGCGGAATCCCGGACATGTTGAAACGAGAGGAAAAAGGAAACCTGCCGGAGGGAGAACGAAAGGGAGTTTTGGAAAGGACCACAGGTGGCTCTGGTCAAGCTGCGGTGGGAGACCATCAAGTATCAAATGAGCAATCTGCCATTGCGACAACGACAACGATCTGCTCCCGATCTTGTTGATCTTGTGTTGATCAGAGAAGATCCGGGTCGGCCGGCGATTAGCTTTGCTTCAAGAATCAACAGACATTGGAAAATAAAAGAGCCTGTTCACTGTTTAGGAGTTGAAGACGCTGCGACCGATGGAACGATCGAACTTGTGCGCCCAATTTTCTGTTTGCCAAAAATCGCCACACATGGATAGCTCGAACAAAGCGCTAGCGCTCTATTGCCAAAATATTTCCCAAGAATAGATATGCCAGTAAAATGCTGTAAAATGGCGCTCCAGATTGCGATGCTGGTAAAAACACGACTATGTACCCGGATTTACGGGTGGAGCTCCAGTGTCCTATACATTTCGGCCAGGTCGAGATGACTCGAATCCGATTGTTTGAACTTTGAGCGCTATTTCCAGGCTCGTGGAAATGGTGGGGCGTAGAGGAAGGTCTGGATCAATAACTCTCTGCTTTGTTTGCCTGGAAATGACTTCTCTCTGCTTCATGTATCGAGCCTCTACTTCACTTACGAACTTCTATGTCGCACTCCCTGAGTAATCGTACTACTGGTTGACTTTCCATAAGCTTAGAAAATTCCTGAGCTTAGTTGAGAGTGCCAGTGATGCGATCGAGCTTCAAGATATTCTGGCTGTCCGACGATGTGTTGGTTTTCCATGACTCGGAATATTTTCATCGAGGTTGCATCTCTCCTTGAACAAAAGTCGGAATGAAGTCCGGTGGCTGTTGGGAGTGTGCCGAATTTTAGTTGGTGAAATTGGTCTTCAAACTGATGGGGTCCCGACAGCTGTCGTCGGGAAGCTTGAAAGTATTCCTCAGGAATATTTCTACGCTTATGGAAAGTCAACCACTTACTGTCAGTGCATTCGAATTTCTTGCGGATTTTATCAACGCACATCATTATATGCAGATACAACTGTATCGCTCCTGATAAATTCCTTTCAAGCTAAAAAATCGAGCAACGGAAAGACCAGGAATTAGTGCCATAGCGCCATAGTGGATCTCAAGTTGTAACTTGATCCGAGATCACTCAATCATGATATGGGCCTCGGCGCCGATCGTCTTGCTTTTTGCCATCATGTTTACTCGAAGAAAATTGCCAGCCAGCTCCAAGTTCTCGTCTACGGTTATACGGGATTGCTAGGCGGTCGTCCCCCGAAGTCATGGTGCACCGTCGCTTCTCTGCCACAGACGCCGGTCCGCACCAGGCGCTCCGTGGCGTTCGCCGTTTACTTACTTGAGCTGCGGAGACCCGAGAAGCACGCCTCATTGGATAACCATAGAACCTCCCCGGCCCTTAAACGCCGTCGCGCGGAGATGTAAGTACATCCATCTTCACCCACGCCGCCATATACACATATTTGGCAGTCTCTCCCCACATGCGCTAGGAGCCGTAACGTGTGATTGGACAAGACGAGCTAATTCGGTACTTCTGCACGCACAACCTCTCCGCGTTTGGGAATTCGTGAAGGTTCAAAATCAAAATGCCGTGTGCATCCCTCGTGCTGAAGGTTCATCCTCTCATCCATTACTATCCGATCTGCAAGAACAAACAGTGCCACGAAGGCGAAGTTGATCCCGTAGATGTGGTATTTTAAGTGACAACTGTCTCCTGCCATATAAAGCCGTAACTCCCCATGGCACCCTTGACCAGGATTCTTCCACCATGTCTGAAGTCGGTCAACTGTGAGTGTGCCGCTCGCTTTCTGTGTAACTTAAACTCACATCGCGGTCAGGACAATTCCTTTGGTATGCTATTCGCTCAGTCTTCGAGTTGACTGGACAGCTAAATTTTCATCTGTTAGTTCGTCGGCACAGTCCTTAACTGGTCCCTATCTGGGGTGCTCGCTGTCCAAGTCTGTACGTTTCTGCCTCGGCATTGCCCCTGTATGGCAGACCGTTCACATTCACTTGGGCAGACATCTATTTCCTAGCGTTCCCGAAGGACCGGCCGCTTACAAAAGTCCTCGTCGCTTTCGTATGCCTCCTCGAAATTGTGCAAACGCTAGCAGACAGTCACGATACCCTTGTGATCTTCGGAGCTGATTGGGGGAACCGAGAAAGCCTGGATACCGCTCGTTGGGGGTGGGCCAGCGTTCCGATTCTCGGATCTATAGGTGAGTATCTCCAAGTCGCCCACCCACGTTCCGAGGCTGAAATATCCAAGTTGCTTCTGTCGGCCAGGTCTTCTTTGCGGTGCGTCAGGCCCTTACTTCGATTGCCTTGTTCATATACTAAGGCTGTTCTAGTGGAGGATCAAGATAATCGGCGACACGCTACTCGTCCCCGCTATAATCACCGCGGCAAGTCCTCGTACTGTCTCTCATACTGGCTGGACTCACAGAAAGGCCCAGCTCTCGGTCTTTCAGCTCGGGGCCGGAATATGGACTGGTGTGGACATAGTGAACGCCGCGAAATTCTCTGTGTTACAGTTCAAGCACGTAAAAGCCCCCGTGGTTCGTCTGTTCGTTGGTCGTGTCGAACGCGCGACACACCTTTTCTACTAGGCATGGCTTGCGGTATCCGCCGCGTGTGATCTGCTTATTGTCGGCGCGACTGTATTCTTCATCATGAGGGCACGTCAAACGGAATTCAAAACGCCCACCAGCCTCGCAATCTCGCGCATAATCAAGGTGTGTACATTATCTTCGCAGAATGCTCGGATTTTTCAAATGTTCAATCTCATCGGCAGGTCAGTGTCGAGACAGGCTTAGTCTGCGCAGTGTTCGCCGTAGGCGACTTATCCCTCTATGTGACCTACAACGGGAACAACTACCACCTGGGGATCTGCATCTGGCTGTCCAAAGTATATTCAAATAGCATGCTGCTGGTCTGTATATTGCTTGCTATCCATTACTTACGGACAGCTCACGCTCATTTTCAGATACTAAATTCCCGGGCGTACATCGGGCACGCAGCTCCGCCGGATTCCGTGTGCTTCCAGGAGACGGGGATAATATTCCAGAGTATGGGGGCCCCCGGGCGGTCGACGGCCGTGCACGTATCTATCGACGTCGAGGCTCAGTCGGATAGTCTCAGCTCGAGCCAGATCGATCTGAACAGTTCTGAGAAAAGCCAGTCGGAGATTGTGGTCCAGTAAAATAAACCGACGGGCTGTGCTGAACTAGTGCGATTATGATATCCTCACCTTTGGATTGCATTGAACCAGGATGAAACTTGTCAAAATACAGCAAGGCCCAGCATGCTTCAGGTCTAGCGTCTCGCCCTCGGTGTATCCATTGAGCGTGGAATTCGGAGTTCGCTGCCAATCTCTCAACCCCGCAGCCAGTGCACTAGGTTCTAGCACTGCGTCTCTGGACAAGAATGACCAGTATTCGGACGTGGTCTCGTTGTACCTAGAACACCGCAGGCAAGTTACACCCGTGAAAGCCTGTCCGGGGGTTCGAATTTTCGATTCACTGCCCGAATTTCCCCGAAATATACTGTTTTGTTCGTCACTTCTTCGCACAGCCTCTCCATTATTATTGTTGGGACCAAACAAGGACAGGGGCGCGAGTCGCCTGGGCAGAGTTTCGAATCCTGCCGGCTACACTCAAGGAGATGTGGTGCAACCATTGGACATGGTGTATCACTTATATTATTGTTTCCTTCAACAATAATTTTTTTCCCGTCTGTCCAGCGTATGAATCGTGTTCTTGACTCGTGTATTCCAGAGTTTTCGGGTGTGAGGCACACCGCGAGTCTGCTTGAACCCTCTGCTATTTGTACCCACAAGATTCAGCTCGCAGCACGGGGTTCGACTCCCCGCACCCGAATGCAGTTGCACCCCTCAGGCTCTTTTTTTCCTCCCCTCGACCAAACTTGAAAGTTTAAATTTGATTGGAATTTCACGATATTGCTCGGCTCGCGATGGACGCTCTCGGTTACATCTCAAAACGTCAGATCTTCCGCGCGCCGCGCACACCCGTACCCGCAAATACCACGCCTGCCTTCTCCGCACTCTCCGCAAACCAGGCACGCGTGCGAAGTGCAATCCAGGCGGCGTCCTTGCCCATCGCAATGGCGCGCCCTACCCCGCACCAGCAGTCAACGTCGCAGTCTCGCAGTCCACACGGCCACTGCCTGTACCAGCTGCGCCCCACGCCAACCCTACGGGTGTAGTGACTGAGGCGATAAAAAGGAGATTTACGGCATACCAGGGGGGGAAGGGGGTCGCCCAAACCTCTGAGAAAAAAGTTTCGACGTATGGTGCGCATTTCGCAAATCGGTAGCCCCTTGCCGTCGCGTCACCTAGCGCGCAACGACCCGCACCCGTTAGTCGCGCTCGACACCGGCGTGTCTCGCCTCCAGCGGTTCCGAGGCAGTTTGGTAGCCCGCGCACAGGATATCCCGCAATGAAAGGTCAAATCTGCTCGCGGTGTACACAACATCAGGAAAATGTTCATCAGCTGGCTGAGCTGGCCGAGCTGGGGCACCTGGCGCTGCTGGCGCCAGCTTGCCAGAATCTCCGCCAGAATCAAATCTTGACGATGGTTGTGATCAGCTCTTTTGGTTATCCATTTGCACTCAGAGTGAGGTTATGAATGCCGAAACAAGATGCAAAAGGGAGGAAATGCACGTCTTTGAGTGAACGGAGCTGAACATGCTTGGAACATGCACGAAATCTGTGCAAGTCATTCAAACTCCGACCCACGTGATGTTGATATGGCGTGATTTGATGGCCAACGGTTGCCACGTCTCTTGCTTTCGACCACCATCTTCCCCCCCACCCCCCGTTGTCTCCGCTTCCCAGCTTGCCCCATTCCCCAAGTCCCTTGGTCCACGGCTCCTTATCAAGTCCTTGAAGCATATCCCGGGCTCTGCAAGGATCACAGCAACATGGCTTACTCCCGCGCAAGATGGCTTCAAGGCATTGGGCTCGTACGCAATCCCTGGTGCTGTACTCTCCTTTGGGCTCTTCTACCACCCTCCTCAACTACCTCAAGTCTCTGCTATAACTGCATCAAGTCCCTGCCAAGAAGCCGTGCCAACTCCTACGTCAATCTCTCCCTTTCCGCCGTGTGGTCTTGTCCCCAGACGTTATATACATAGCCTTGAGAGCATCGTGAGTGGTTACCGCTTTCACTTGTGTTGTCTAATTATCTATGCAGTCATACCGGCCCTCGTTGTATCATCGATTGTTGTTCCTGCGACCAGTCCGTCCCACTGTTGCGCCCTGAAACGCCGCTCGCAGATCACACGTCTGCGCGCCCCGAGACGCCGTTCGCGGAGTACCTCCGCCCCGCCACACCCTTCACCGATCTCGCCGCTGAGGACGAGCCCAACACAAGTGTGGGGTACCTCGCGCCGACGACGCGCAAGGAGCGCGGGCAGGGCTGGAGTGGAACACCGTTTTCAGGTACGTGGCCCTACGGATCTCTCGCAACTCGTCTTAACTTTTCTGTCCTGGATTCAGGTCGAGCTCATTGGCAGCCACTCGATGACGCGATGCCAGTTGTGTGTATCCCCGTCGACGGAAGCTTTCGCTCGCTGTCCCGCGGCTTCCGTCTTTTGTGTTCTGTTTGTACAGCATATATGCGCCTGAATAATACATGCCTCCCTATCTCTTCTTTGTCCGTGTGTGAACCGAGCGCAAACCGTGTTACCTGGCAAGACGGTATCTTCTGCGCACAGAAAAGATTCTGGCACAGTTCTGGCACCAGAACTTATTCTGGCGCCGGCTACCGTAATATGTTCCCAGCTCAAATTCTGGCAACCTAAAGGTGCTGGCGGCTGCTGGGCGACCTGGCGCCAGGCGCGCCAGCTCGAAAACATTTTGCTGATGAACTACAAACTGCATTCATTTGCTGTCAATGAACGCCTCGTCGCGATCCTTACAGCTGACGCATTTCCTCCCAGTTCCAAACTTCCAATCAAGGAGTCGACTTCGCAAGCTTTTCATTGAAATGCACAGCACAGCGTCGATCTTGGTAGGTACCTACTTGAGGCCAAGACCTTTCATAAACAATGCTATCCGGCGTTTCCTCCTTTCCGTCCATGCAGAAGTCTGCACTTTACTGATTGGTCGCGTCAAATCTTTTGCATCCAATGTGGACACCACCCGACGCTGAAAGAACGCCAGTGCTTCTGCTGCATCGGGCCGACGGTCTGGCTTGTGGCGGCGCAGCTTTCGAATGAAGGGGATCATGAAGTCGAGGCCATCGTATTCCTAAGTGAAAGTATGTGGTCACCTCCTTTGTGAGCGTGGAGGGGAACTTTTCACACACCATCAGGAACTCGTACCGCAGCATCTCGCCTACCAGCCGGATGTCGACCTTGACGGAGGAAAAGACTGGGTCAGTGTTGCGAGTCCTCTCTGATCATCTATGCTGACCTTAAATGGGTCGTACGGGACGTCCTCGGAGATCTCAGGAATCTGAGCCCGCATGCGTCCACACTCGCCCACAACGAGCCCTCGCTCCGCATGGCTGGGAAAGCGCACCGACAGCCCAAAGTCGATGTAATAGTATTTCATTGGCCCTGCGTCGGTGCGCGAGTAGTAGACGTACGGGTCGGAAGGATCAACCGTGCGCGTTATCCAATGTTCGTCCTCCGTGTCGGAGTCTGAGTCCGGGTCTGGATGGGAGCTAACATAGCGGCGGAGGTGGTGCTTTCCGTCACTGGCCCTGTGCGGAATTACGAAGTGAAATCCGTTTGGGATCATGCGCGAGTAATCCATGACGATGTTCCTCGTACAAATATCCCTGGCAATGCCGTTAGTATGTATGACCCAATCAAGTTGAGTAACACACCGATGCGCGATGTTCTTGCTATGAAGAAATGCGAGGCCCTGGGGCGATTAGAGTACGAGACGAGGGGAGGAAGCAGTTCATATACCTCGAGCACCTGCTGCACAAATTCTACAACTTCGCTTACCGTTTCAAATTCTGGTGTTTCACAGCCGCGCATGCGCGGCATGATCATGAACGACCACTCGTCGTCGAATTGCAGCAGGTCGATTATCGGCACGCAAAACGCCGCCGCACCTGGTTCATCTGTAAGAAATCCAGAGATATGTATATCCGCGGAGTTGGTCTCGACAACTTTCAGCACCACTGGCGCGCCATCCGACATGCAGATTGCGTCGAGTACGTTGGCGTAGTTCTGAAGCCAGCCGGCAAATGTGAGCACCTCTAAACAGATAAGGATATTGAGCGAACGAACTGGGGCGGCGATGGCAGTCTCAGACTCCAACGGGCTCGTTCCAGATGGAAGGGACCAGTCCGGTCTATAGCGCGGACGGAGCATGTACCCGCGAGCCTCTAACCATGGTTGGAATTTTGCCCACACCTGTTCCTCATCCCGCAGCCTTGTGTGCTCGGGTCTCTCTAACATGCGGCGAATCTCAGAGGGGGATAAGATCGTCATGGGTGTAAGAAGAAAGGAAGGAGGGAAGTAAGGAAGGAAGATGTATTAAGGGTCGTTTGAGGTCCCGCCTTTATTTGAACCCCTGTCTCACCGAACGCGTGGGAACATCTAAGTGAATATGTTCTTGACGGCCCCTGGGCCTGAGCGGCGGCTCCTCATAAAAAGGGGCTACACCATGTACGAAACCGAAGGAATAGGGACCCAGGGTGTATCATTATCGAATTTAGGGCAAAAACTTGGGCTCCAACTCCGGTCCCACATTTGCGACGTTGGAAAAAAATGATATTTATGCTAACACATTCTTCAATCCGACCCATGCGCGCCGCAGGAGGCTTGACGTACGCACGATGCCCTACCCGAAATCGGCTAATCACGCGACGCGTCTCTTTGGCCTTATTTTCCGCTTATATAAGAAGTCCCCACATCCCCAAAGCCTCGCTTCCTCCTACAACCATGTCCAGTCGAGGCACGAACCGCGGGCGCCAATCTACCCGTGCAAATGCCCCGCTCCGCTCGCGTCCCGTGCACCCCTTCCCTGAGATCCCCTCTGGTGTCACGATTACGCCCTTTGCATCGTTCAAAGAGCATTGTGCATTTGGAATACAGCCCTCCCTTGGGCCCGATGGCATCGAACGCGATACGCGAGGCGTCCCAACGGTGCAATTAGTGCTCAAGCACATTGAGGATGTGTCCAAAACGAACCCCGATGGCGCCGATGCCGCGTTTGTGCGTCCGGGATTCAAGAAGGAGTGGTGGGAGGATTGGGAAGAGGACGAGCATCTGCAGATGCATGGGCCGTACGACCAGTAGTTCTTGTCTGCCCTCTATGATGATTCAACGGCTTAGAATATCTGTTTTCAGCACCCTCCCTCCAGCAACGCTCCTGCGATCAGCAGCCGGCCATTTCCAGAAGTACGTGACAATTGTCGCCGCACGTCCAAGTTCAATCGCTGAGCGCTGATGGGTCGCAAACAGATACAGGAGATTCCCTGGAAACGTCTTCAAGCAGCTTTGGGAACTGACGGTCGGTGTACCATTTACTTGAACCTTCGCTTGTCGATAATGATCGTTCAGTTCAAAATACACACCGGGATCATAGGTGCCTTCTTCCTTCTTTCACTCACCTCCATAGCCTGACGTACTAAATGTATACCAGGAGTAACCCCGGTCTGGCACAAAGCGTCCGACCTGCCAAACGACGATTCAGACATCTCGGACGGCGACTTCGAGACCGAGGATTCGCGACCGCCGCAATTCCTGCGCCCAAGGGAGCCGTACGACCTTTATGGCGTCCAACCGCCCGTCGTCGAGAACGACGCGCAGATCCAAGCACTCCTGGCTGCCTCTCGCGTTAAACGCGATGCAAGGGCGGAGAGATTTCTCAACGATCCCGCGAAGGCGGTACAGATTTACCTCTCGTCGTACATATCCGCACAGGGACTTACGTTGTAAGAATACAACTACCCTCTTCAATTTTCCGAGTATCTTGATTATTTTATGTTTCTGCAGGTCGGACCGCAACCTCGTGAACGCACCGCACCTCCTGCGGTTCTTCGTGAACTTTCTCCTCCGCAACGAGGTGTTCCCGGACAAAGCGTTGAAAGACGGTTTAAAGCGCTCACTCGAGATTATCGAGCGCGCGGCGACGGAGCTCCCGCTCACGTCCAAGATCGCGAAGGCCCTGCCCGATGCGTTTTCGACTGCGTGTCGGGAGTGTTGGGGCGGGGTTGAAGAGCACACGACGGGGGTTGATGCGTTTGAGTTTGCGCTCCGTGCGGACAATATCGAGGTCATCAATAGTGAGGAGGTCAATGGGGATGCCGATGCGGATTGGAACAATGGCGAGGGAAACGACGGAGGCTGGGCAACCGCCTCCGATGGGATGGATTGGCAAGCTCCATCCTCAACGACGCTCCTAAGTCTCCTCGGCCCAACCACCCTCCCACTAACACACACACCGGGCACCGTCGAGCGCTCTGTGCGGCGGATCGTAGCCATGCACGCACCTGCGTTCCTACCCCAACCTCGTTCTAATGCCCGCGTCGGGGCGCACGCCGTAGAGAAGACGCTCCGCGCGCGGTTTTATGCCGTTGAATTGGCGCCGTGGCCGGACTGGGACGGCGAGGGGTCGGAGTACGCGACACCGACAATCTTGCGGGGGCCCGGTACCGTGACGACTGACAAAGGAAGTCCATTCAAGGTGCAGGAGAAGAAAATCACACTCCTCGTGGACCCGGCGGCTGCAGCGTATCTGCGCGTCGGGATGGGGATGGGTGGGGTGTGGGTTCATTTGCAGAGGGGTGATGGTGATGTTGGATTTAAGACGGACGATGAACGGGAAGGAGACGGAGACGGGCAAGGTTTGTGGTACGTGGATAAAATTATGTGGGTCTTACCGAGCTATTGGATCGCCGATTCGAAGGTGGAGTAGTAGTATTCTTCTTTGGCGCATGTAAAATGGAGAGGTTTTTCTGGAGTCATATGTTCGTGAATCACACAGTGCAATTTCGGTGCGCGATTCGGGAAACCCCAATCGCCGACGATTCGCCGTACATTTCCTTGGGTCTTCCGAGCAGATCCAACGTTCTTAAAAGTCGCGGACATGCCACATGAACTGAGAGGGAAAGCATTCGGGCGTGGTGTATATACCGCACACCGCGAGTCTTCACATGCCCTCGAACTTTTCAGCCCGCAATACGGGGTTCAACTCCCCGCGTCCAGATGTGATGTGGCCCGCTTCCTTTTTTTTGCGTCGCGAAGAGTATGGTTCAAAGAGTATGGCTCAAATCAACTGTGTTGCGAAGAGTAAGGTCATCGTTAGATATATATCGAATCTTACAGAGTTGGTCGCTGATATGTAGCCTGTAGTATCCGAAATCTCAGCACATGCGAAGCAGAGGTGTATTTAAAATCCATTCGGTTGCCATTCGGTGCAAGTACGAGCGCGCGGTGAAGCCCCAGGAGGAGCGTGTCAGAGCGAATGTTACTTTGTACATTCAATGGACAAAGTACACGCGTCCATAGCAAGCACACCATGCCGTTCAGTCTGCAACACCGAAGATCGCAACGGCAGCGGCGTCGGCATCGACGGCTCTCCTCGCTGACGCACATCGCCTCTCGGTCCCGCTGCCCGACGGCGCGCGCGACGCGTCCCCGCACCCCACTGAGCTAGCGCATCTCCGCGTTTTTGACTACGCGTGACTTGCGAGCACTCCGCTGGCCATCCATGGACATCATGCAGCTTCACCTCTCCTCGCCAGTAGACTTTATCCCAGTCCAGTCTGTTCATACCCGGCCCAAGATACAGCTTCGGAGGCCGAGCGCATTATACACCTCACTTCTTGGAGGAACCCGAGTGCCACAGTCCACGCCGTCCCCGAAAACGAGGCGCTCAAGGTCTGGTATCGACGTCACAATCATCGTACCCGCCTTCGCCCGCTGTGCCGCACACCCGCCCCCGAGTGCGTGCTCCTCCCGGTCACATCCCCGCCCCCGTGCCATCGCCCGAGCGCGCTACTCCTCCCCGATTCCTCGCACGGGCACGCACACTCACACTGCCGCTGCGTACCCCCAATCGCACCCGACACTACACCTCCTTCCTTACCCACGTCTACTCCTCCAAGTCATTCTCCACGCTCATCGGTCTTGATTCGCACCCACGTCCCCAGACAGCAGTGCGCGCTACCTCTGCTCCCCGAACTGCTCGTCACCCCTGCGCACTGTGCATCTGGCGCGCGCCCCGTCCCGCGCCCCGCGCCCGCATCCTCCTCCCCACGACTGCGCGCTCCCACTCCTCACCCGCCGCGCCCCGCGCCCCGCACCCACAGCCAAGCATCGTCGTCTCCCGCGCCTGCATCTCACGAGGTGGAACGATGAAACAGCGCGCATCCCATGCGCCCGTCATGCATCGCACGCGGTAGAGTATGAGGACGCATCCCCCCGCTCCTCCCCGTCAATGCACGCCATCATCCACTCCACTCCTCTGTGCCCCTTCCCCGCCATCGCACCACGTAGCGCCCGCACCCCGCGCGCGCATCCAGACATCATAGTCTCCTGCGACTCTCAACGAGCGGCGCGAATGACACGCGCAAGAGGAGGCATCCCCCGTCACCGTCCACGTCATCCACGCTAGCGCCCCTTCCCCCGTCCCCCCTCCCCCGGCCCCGTCCGCATCCTCACATCCTCGCAACCCCGTCCCCACGAGCGCACAGTCGGCTACCCCGCCCTCGTCCTCTGCCTCGAGTCGCACCTGCGCGTGCACAGGAGGACGGGGAAGGGAGATATGACCCATCCGCCGCTCGATACGCCCCGTGCTCGCGCCGCCGCCGTGGCATCCGAATCCGAATTCGAGTCTTGGACGCCCGGCCTTCCCCCACGGTCGGTTTTTCGGGACAACGGCGGTGAGATGTAGAGGGAGGGAGGGGAAGGAGGGGAATGAGGGGACGGAGGGAAGGAGGGGAAGGAGGGAGGAAGGGGAAGGAGGGGGGAAGAGGGAAGCCGCGATGAAGGGCAGCGGGGAAGAGTGTACAGTAGAGAGAGATGGACGGCGGGGGACGCAGCGAATGCGAACCCGAGCTCCGTGAGCGAAGGAGCATCGGTACGGGGGACGGGGAAGGAGGGAGGGAGAGCGATACGAGGAGGGGGTGGGCAGCTGGGACTGTATGGGAGAGGGAAGAGGGAAGAGCAAGGGAGGGGAAGAGTACGGCAAGAGAATGCAAAAGGGAGAGACGGGTACTTAGGGTGTGGAGGACTGGGGAGGAGCGTGGACAAGAGGGACGAGAGGGACGAGAGGGACATGGGTAGTTGACAACGAGACGATCTGAAGTGGATGTCAGCGTCGTTACTAGTGGGTAGGAGGTAGAAGAAGAGGGCGGAGAACGGAGGATATCCACGAGGGCCGTAGACACGCAAGGAGCCGCGGGGCCCGCGCGTCGCGCGTCGTGCATCTAAAATGCGTCGGATCCAGCACTCGATGGGCGATTTATCCACCACCGTGACCACGTAGTCTAAACGCGGTGCGGCGTAGCACACCCCCACCAATATCACGCGTACGCGGACGGCGACTCGCCTCTGCCCTCCCGCGCCTCGCAGCCAGCTGCGCATGCGACGCAAGCCCGTCTCGTGACCCGTTCGTGCGTGCGGCCGGAAAAAGCGAGAAAAAGACGTGCCGTTTACTGGTGTAGAGGCATCGTGCTCTTCGACCCCGGGAAGACGCGCTGGGCGCCTCAGAGCCTGAAGTTGGCTCGGAGTCGGCGATGTATAGTGCGACGCTTTGGCGACGAGAGGAGAGGCAGCGCGGGTCATTTGTTCTCTTGTCCTAGGCCGAGAACACGTATCGAGGACACGGAGGCCGTGGTGGGCGTTGCATGCATCGTCCCAAGCAAAGGCGGATGGAAGACAGAGCGAATACGACAGTCGCGTCGGATCGTATTGCATCCTATACGTATTGTGCTAGACGAAGGCGATGAAAATGCATTAAAAAAAACGAAAAAAAGTGACAACGTACTGTACACCCCGTGTAGCCGCAGGGAGCCCCGTCCAACGCGCGCAGCGATATCTCATTCTATCTCATCGTGCACCGCCGTCCATAACCTTCCAGCAATTGCGTTCTTGGATTGAAAAGGATCAAGAGAATCGATGGCGTTGCTTGAGCCAGTCAGCCTCAGAGTATGCGCGGTTGACCCCAGTAGCAGCAGCTGAGACCTATCCGCAGAGTTGACGGAGTCCATGTCTCTTGAGCTCCGAAGCCAGCGTGTAGCATCGGTCCTCGTTGGCGTCGGCGTCGGTGTCGCGGAAGACTCGGAGCTCGGAGTCGCAGCCGATCAAGATGTCATGTGATCGCACAGCCACAGAAAACTCCTTCTCCTCAACTTCTCCCGAACGTTGACAGTACTAGTGTTCACGATGCAGAAACCTTCTTGGCTGGCGATGGAGAACCCTGACCTCGACTGTACTTGGACCTCTTCACTCTTCCACAGCCCATAGGAACTCTTTACCAAACTGGGAGCCCTTTCTTGACTCACTACTCCGAGCTCAATGCGGCACTTGCTTGTGGAGTCCGAACGAATCGACACGCTCAAAATATCGGGCCTAGTGTGCGGCGCACCGCGAGTACGACTTCCGCTGCCAAGACGCCGAATGGTGCATCTCGCAAGCCGGGGTTCGACTCCCCGGGCCCGAATGCTCCTCGTTAATTTTTTCTTCACTCGTGCTCCTACGGGCACCCTTAACATCGTAAACACAAAACAGTACTGTGTTCAGAACACAAATACGCGCCGTGAGCTGGCTAGACACCCCCGTTTATGACTGACTACAGACCAAAATTCAACCCCTAACATATGTTCAAGGTTCCTTCCCTGTCCATCCAACTGCTCAATTCCACTCTGGCTACTTCACCCTCTGCACAGACTCGGTGGCGGGAGGCCCGCATCCGCATTCGACTCGAACTGGGTTTGCAGAGTCTGTGAACCTGTTCGGCTCAGGCCCGAGTCATGTGTTGTGAAGATACTTTTTCCTCTGGATGCTGTGATCCAATCTGGTCGTGGAAAGGGTGGCTTTTGTTCGCTGGATGCCGCCATTCTGGTACCGGCTGGTGCTCTCTTCGCCTGCTCCGGCCCTCAAAGCTGCGCTCACTCTGCGCTCATTCAACCTGCTTTATCACCGGTAGCTTAACGCTGTGTGTCGACTCGGTGGCGGGAGGCCCGCGTCCACACCGCGTGGAAGCACCGGCAGTAAACATCCTGTGGAAGGCGCCTGTTCGATCCAGGCCCGAGTCATGCCGGGGATTGCTCGAAACTTTACTTTTTCTTCTGGTTAAATAATTGCACCAACCCCCTACTCATACTCTGAAACCTCTGAAAATCTGCGCGCTACCACCTGCTCGGCATTATTAACGGTTGCTTCATGCTTTTGGCTGCTGTGTTGGAATATCAAGCGGGCCGAAGCCTCGCTGTTGGAAAAGATTTCCGACTAGACTTCCTGGAGAAAAGTTCCTGGACCCAAAATAGAAAACGCAACCATGCGTTTGCCAAGACTCAACCAAAACCCAAAAAGGAAATTATGTACTTGGACAAAATCTCCGAGTACGCTTTATGCCTCGAGGCATTCAGCCGAGCACTGCCCGTGTCTGGAGAATTTAGGCAGGCAGGATGTAGCACATGGAACACTCACTGTAGCACATGGACGAGGGAGTATGAGTCATATAGGAAAAGGTATAAAAGACAGTAGTTACTTCCATGTAAACTAAGTTAGCACGGTACAGCCAATCTACCCACTTCACCCCCAAGCCCTCCTCTGCTCTCCGTCTGTCCAATCGGGTCAGGAGTCTTCACATCTTAACCGTCATCCTCCAACAGGTTATGGGCCCCGTCCCTGACACCGACTCTCTCATGTCTACCTCTGCATACAACCTATACAAGATCGCGAACCTCAAAGACGATGGTGGAAATTGGTTGGCCTATAAAGGTCGCTCCGTCCACGCATTCAAGGCACGAGGAATTCATCGCCACTTACTCGGTACGGCGCGGAAGCCGTACGAGTTCTTACCAAAGGACATCAATACGCCGGGCAGCCCTCTTCTGCTGGAAGATCGGGCCACTGTAGCCACGGCGAAGCAGATAGAAGAGAATGAGAAGCTGATAGACGCTTATGAACAGAAGGAGGCACAGGTCATTCAGCAGATAGTGAGCACAGTCAACGACAGAATGTTGCTGCTTATTGAAGGCCTGGAATCACCGACTGCCGCACAAGTTTGGAAGCTTGTTTGCGGCGAGTACGAGACAAAAAGCCAGTTGGTCGTAACGGATCGCCGACGACGACTGCAAGACATGCGCTGCAATGAGAAGGGGGATGTTATTGCCCACCTTGACTCCCTGCGCATGCAGCGCGACGAATTGGCCTCATTGGGGGCCAAAGTTGAAGACCAAGATTTCCTCGCCATAATTCAAGGCTCGATGCCCGAATCATATCGTTCTTGCCTTTCCTCAATCATCACGACTTCGCGTATCGCCAAGGTCGTACTCACTCCGAACGATTTAATCGCCCACATTTCGGAGGAGGCAGAACACCGTGGACTCAACAAGGAAAAAGATCGCAACCAGCAGGAAGAAAATTCCGCCTACTATTCGGGAGATCGAGCCAGAGAGCCGCCGAAGAAGAACTGGGTTAGATCCGGGGGTCTGGGAGCCAGATCTCGCGGAGAAGGAGACAGGGTGGTGCGATGCTATAATTGTGACCGGGAAGGTCACATAAAATCCGAGTGTTGGGCGCCAGGTGGAGGAAAAGAAGGACAGGGGCCAAGGCAGAAAGGACCACGCCGTCCTCACCGTGCCCACGCAGCACAAGCGAACGTTGCTTTCGTTGCTTCCTCGCCAAGCGCATTAGCGACAACGAATGAAGACTATGGAGATCAACTAATTGACTCCGGTGCAACATCGCATTTGTGCCCCGACATATCAAGATTCAAGAATTATAGGGACATACCTCCTATTCCCATTCACGCCGCAGACGGACTGTCTTTCGAAGCGACTGGACGAGGAGATGTTGAAACAGAGCTGCCGAATGGAAGGGGATCAACCACAGCAACATTGAAGGACACACTCTACGCACCTACCATGCCATTCACCCTCATATCAGCAAGCCGTCTCGACCGCGCTGGGTACAGCCTTACCATCGGAAATGGAAGGTGTACAATAGCATCCCCCACAAGAGAGATTGTAGGGAGGATTCCGATGTCGAATGGACTATACAAGATCCCACGACATGGAGCTCATGCGGTGGTCGAAACGATGCACGCATTAGAGCAAAATTCCGCGGCGGTCATGCGAGACATGGCGCGCGCGTCCGGTGAAACAAGAGTGAAGGCCTGCGAGGCGAACACATCCGGAGGGCATGCTAGGGCGGAGATCGCCAATGCAGCAAAAGTCAAATTAACGCTCACCAAGCTTCATCGTTGCCTGGGTCACATATCGCCGGCTGCCGCTCGGGATATTGTTCGGCTGGGGATGGTGGAAGGAATAGACTTGGACATGCACTCGAAGGCCGAATTCTGCGAGCCCTGTGCAAGAGCGAAGGCCGTGAAGAGGTCTTTCCCCACGGAGAGTGCGACTAGGGCCACACGATACGGAGAACGCGTTTTCTCTGACGTTTGGGGGCCGGCACAGACCGAAACAATCGGGGGTAAGGAATATTATATTACCTTTACAGATGACAGCTCCCGCGAGACGAAGCTATACATCATGGCCAAGAAAAGCGAAGCTTTTGAAAAGTACAAGGAGTACGAAGCCTGGATGTACCTGCACCGCGGTGGAGCAACAATCAGCGTCCTCGAAACAGGCCCACGCCTAGGAGGAGCAATGATTGGGACCCTCGATACAGATCGAGGGGGAGAATACCTGTCTGGAAATTTTACCCAGCATCTCAAGGCCAAGGGAACTGTGCGACGTTTAAACGTGCACGATTCGCCTCAACAAGAAGGAGTCGCAGAACGACTCAACAGGACCATACTGGAACATTCGCGCGCAATGTTGATTGCGGCGGCACTCCCAAAGTTTTTATGGGGCGAGGCAGTTCACCACGCCGTTTGGTTGAAAGATCGCACTTCAACTCGTGCTCTTGTCAACCAAACTCCTCACGAAGTGGCCACGGGCAAGAAGCCCGATTTCTCCGACATCCACGAATTTGGATGCAAGGCTTGGGTTCGACTCGAGAACACCAAGAAACTTGATGATAGAGCCGTGGAGGCTACTTTTGTCGGTTTTGATGAAGAAAGCAAAGGATATAGGATCTATTGGAAGAAGAAGCGGTCAGTAACGGTTGAAAGGAACGTCAAATTCAACCCGAACGAAATACTCAGCGGCAATGTTCAGTCCGAGGGGGAGAAGAATATTGTTGTCGTCCCGGACATTGCCCCTGAACCTCCAACCTCCTGACCCGATTGGACAGACGGAGAGCAGAGGAGGGCTTGGGGGTGAAGTGGGTAGATTGGCTGTACCGTGCTAACTTAGTTTACATGGAAGTAACTACTGTCTTTTATACCTTTTCCTATATGACTCATACTCCCTCGTCCATGTGCTACAGTGAGTGTTCCATGTGCTACATCCTGCCTGCCTAAATTCTCCAGACACGGGCAGTGCTCGGCTGAATGCCTCGAGGCATAAAGCGTACTCGGAGATTTTGTCCAAGTACATAATTTCCTTTTTGGGTTTTGGTTGAGTCTTGGCAAACGCATGGTTGCGTTTTCTATTTTGGGTCCAGGAACTTTTCTCCAGGAAGTCTAGTCGGAAATCTTTTCCAACAGCGAGGCTTCGGCCCGCTTGATATTCCAACACTCCCCCTCAAGCGTAGCGAAGCCCGAGCTTCTCAACAAAATATTGGAGCTTGGGTCGCGGCAGCGCCTTGGTGAAAATGTCCGCTGTCATTTCTTCGGTGGGACAATAGGGGACGGATATTTGTTGGCTTTCAATCGTCTCCCGGATGTAGTGGTATCGGAGATCAATGTGTTTGGTGCGCTCGTGGAATTGGTTGTCCTTGGATAGTGCAATTGCCGACTGGTTGTCGCAATTCACGTCGGTCGGGGATTGGATGGGTTTGTATAATTCCCCAATGAGCGCCCGTAGCCAGATGGCTTCCTTTGCGGCATGGGTCATCGCAATGTATTCAGCTTCGGTGCTGGACAGCGCAATTATTTGCTGGCGCTTCGAGCTGGCTGTAATGCAACCTCCGAACATAAAGGCATATCCAGAGATGGAGTGCCGATCCTGTTGAGATGCGTGGTCTGCGTCGGAAAATCCGTGCAGCGTGGCGTCTTTGCCACCTAGGGTGAGCCGTAGGTTTCGTGTACCCTTTAAGTACCGAAATATTCTTTTGACGGCGTCCCAATGCACTCGTCCTGGGTTGTGCATGAATCTGGAGCAAATTGATACTCCATGGGCTATGTCGAACCGTGTGCCTTGGCACACATACATCAGGGACCCAACACCTTCGCGGTATGGTATCTCCTGCATGTCGGCAATTTCTTCCGGAGTGGTTGGACATTGTTCGGGAACGAGGATTGATCCTGGCTCCATGGGGGTAGAGACTGACTTCGCGTCGGTAAGGTTGAATCTGGCGAGAATGGTGTCGATGAATGTGGCCTGGCCGATTGATATCGTGCGAGCTTCCCTGTCGCGTCGTATATCCAACCCGAGCAGCCATGAGACTTCTCCCAAATCCGTCATCTCGAAGTTTGTGTGAAGGTGCTGCTTGATGCGATTGATTTCATCAACCGTGTTGGCGACAATGGTTAAGTCGTCCACTGCAGCAGCTATAATCTGAGTCCTTTCTCCTTCTCCTTTTATGAACACTGCTTGGTCTGAGTTGCAGATCCGAAATCCCATGGACTTCATGACTTCTGCCAACTTCTTGTACCAGCCGCGCGCGCCTTGTTTTGTCCCGTATAAAGCTTTCTTCAACAGTAGTGCAAAACTTTTGAGTTCTGCTGGGGAAAGGCCGCGGAAAGTGTCGATGCTCTCCAAATATCCTGGAGGCGGTTGGACATAAACTGTCTCTTTAATTTCCGTGTTCAGGTATGCACTTTTCACATCCATGTGGTGAATTTCGCAGTCGCGGTATGCGCCCAAAGCGAGGATGACCCGTAGTGTCGATAGCTTGACCACTGGTGCGAAGGTTTCGGTATAATCGATACCGTAAACTTGCGTGTTGCCCTTTGCAACGAAACGTGCTCTGTAACGTTCAATTTCCGCGTTGCTGTCGTGCTTCGTCCTGAAGACATATCGCGAGCGTAGTACATTGGCTCCAGCGGGGAATTTAACAATCTCCCAGGCTTTGGCCTTTTCCAGTTGATTTATTTCTTCGTCAATAGCTTCAGCCCATTGTTGGCTTTGCGCGCTATTCAACGCTTCCTTCGCGGTTCTCGGTTCCGCTGAGACGGCCCAGAAACATGTACGGGCATAAGTCGTGCATTTTTGCGTTTTCTTCAGCACTCTTATTGCTGGTAAGACTATGAAATGCACCCCTAGGCTAGTGTAATCAAGCCTAGGGTCCTCTACGCGGTGATACAAAGAGAATCAGAGTGAGGTCCGAGCTGCTGGTTGTAAATGTCCAAGATGCGAAAGCTAGACTTACTATTAAGGATGTATAACAAAACGCCTGGACCATCAACGATGAACTTGGATTGCTACCAACGACCAGACTGCATAGACGCGACGAACAAGGGATACTAGAAAGCCTAGGGCGCAGGATATCGGTGTTGGACCATGGCTAGGCAGGCGCGAGGCTCGCTAGGCATATCTAATGTCAGTTAAAGACAGGCTAATAAGGGTTGGGAAACGCCTAGGCCTCGAGACTTGAGATCGGACAAACCCCCTAGGCACTGAGGAAAAGGGCTAGGCGTGTGTAAAAAGGATGTCCTTACCAAGGGTTGAACCCGCAAGGGTTCCCCGAGGAAGAAACGGTCAGGTGACGGACGCGTCGCGTCGACAAGACAAATAGATGCAAAGTATGGTTGATTTACGAGAGACGAGTACTGTATCGGGGCTGCCGCCTTGGCATCGGCCCTGCCGAAGAGGAGCATGTGGGACAATGCAGCGAGCAGGCCTTAGAAACCAGCGAGCGTGTATTACTCACCAGAGGACGGGTGCGGCTGCAGACCCGACCCGCCTAGGGCGTTAGAAAACACCGATGGTTCCATGTGGAGAGCACGCGGAATAATCCAGCGAGGAGATATTATCAAGCAAGCCGATCCAGGCACGCCCTAGGCCGGATGACGATGGCCTAGGGCATTTGGAAATATACCCAATCCAGCGAACCGATCGCACCAAAAGCGATCGGCCGGCCAGACTTCACGACAACTCGACACGGCAGTCGTTTCCTTGGCTGCTGTATGACTCAAGACTTATATACCTCGCTCATTTTCCGTTTTATCTCCATATATTCCCTGTAACTGTATATAAAGCTGCCTAGGAGCACCGCAAAAACCCAGTTCATTGCGACTAGATTCCCCAGACCTCGGTCGAAAGGTTTCATCAAAGTCTGTGGTGTCCTCAGGTCGGCTTCGCGGAGATTTGTTCAATCTTTGTTTGTAGTTGCTCTAT
This sequence comes from Mycena vitilis, assembly GCA_029203975.1. Taxonomy (NCBI): domain Eukaryota; kingdom Fungi; phylum Basidiomycota; class Agaricomycetes; order Agaricales; family Mycenaceae; genus Mycena; species Mycena vitilis. The sequence goes on from JARGYF010000103.1 coordinate 258,011, forward strand.
AAAATTGGTGTTTGTGTGATAATTGATTGAGTTGTGATATAAATTCCACGTTGTCTGACCCGTAAGAAGGCATTCACGTACAAACGAGTCGCTGCAGCACTGGTAACAGCTCCAAGAGGATTGCCGTTGGGTTCTGAGTACTAGACGTGCTGCCTTGCCCCCGGATTCTTTCTGTTGTCTCTACATTGGTTGTAGGATTCCCCAACAAACGCTCTTTGGCCAGACGTCAGAGTCCACTGTTTAAGAAGGTCTTGCAGTGTTGGTTTCATAAAGTCCTCTGTCCCGTGGGTCATAAAGTTGACGCCTAGGGCCTTGGCATCGAGCCTAGCACTTTACTGTAAGCGCCTAGCGTTCAAACCGTCCCATAAAAACATATATAAAAACATCGTTCATTGCCTAGGCGAGGCATTTCAGTCAGTTTCGACTACTGGAAGTTCATACAAGATTGTGAAACCCATCCCCACGAGCCGTTGTTACGACTAGTTCGATTCCAGCTGTCCGCATACTACGGAACGAACCCCGTCCCCGCAACTTTGGTGTGCGCTAATAGTATAAGTGTGTGTGTGTGTGTGTGTGTTGGTTGGTTTTGGTTTTGTGTTCATTCACGAAGCTAAACTAGTTAGCATTCGTATACCCCATAGTCAAGCGCCCCGTTTCATCTGGAGCCCCACGCGGGGGTTCAGTTTCGAAACTTTTCGTAAACAAAAAGTTTTTGGTTCCAAAAACCGGGGGGAAGGGAAGTCTCAGGACTTTTAGACGGTTAGAGTTGACGTGAAAAATATCGGTTGAGCCACAAAACTGTCAGACGAACAGTCCAGCAGTTTGCAAAATCGATCGCGCATTCCTAGAAGGATACAGTCGTCTCTTATACCAGAGCCTGTAGCTTTTTCGGTTTCCGCAAGACCAAGAACCACATATACTTCGAGGAGGACTGCGGAAAGCATCTCTTCAGGTACTAGCAGGTTGCAAGTGGCGCGAGACAGCGTTTCAAGAGGTCGCGAACAAGTTGCTTCCTTTTCAAAAGCGCGTCAAGCAGACCTAGAACTTGATAGACAAAGAGGACCGTCCTTGCCACCTTCACCGGAGCGTGGAAGTTCACCCCTTTCTTGGGACCAGCCGGAAGACAATCCGGATCAGACCGAGGCAGTCGTTTCGAACCCGCAGCCTAGTCAGAACACAAATCCTGTATTGAACGATTCAATACAGCCCCCTGCGTCTATAACAGTCCAAACCACTGTCTTAGCGCAACCCGTACAGTCAAGATCTGTGCAAAAACCCGTACCTTTAATAAACGTACAAAAGAAACTGCAATACAAAATGTTGGGACCCGGTGTTATGGACGTGAACAAACTACCTAAAGCATGGGGCAAATATGAATTGCAGTGGAACGGCAAATCGAGTGAACTGAAATGGTATCTTGATGCTATTGAAGATGTTATTCGGTCAGCCAAACCAGCGAACGACCAAGAAAAGAAGTGGCTCCTACTCCGATATGTTAAACCGGAAGTCAGACCCCAGTGGGAAGCTTTTGAAGCCATTGATGAAAAATTCTCGTACGCAGAACTCAAGGACGAGGTCCTGGATAATTATCCAGAGTGCAAGGATTCGGAACATGGATCTATAGCAGCCCTAGAGAAGTTTGTGGTCCAGGCAGACAAAGTTAGCGATAGAAGCTTAACGCACCTGAAAAGCTACGTGCGGGGGTTTAAAGCACAAGTTAACAAACTCTGGCCAGACCGAATAACGAATCGGGAGGTGTCCAAGCTGTTCATGGCAGGACTAAGCGAGAAAATGGCTAAGGAAGTTCGCTCTATGATGCGGAACCTACCTAAGGAGAGCCTAAGCTCGTATAAGGCGGCCAAAGAACGATGGGAAGCGGATGAGGCAAATAAAGGGAAACCTTATTCATTCGCGGCTCGGGAAAACGACGACCCTCACGACTGGCGGGATCTGATAGAGGCAGCTACCAGAATAGTGGAAGAGGAAGCTTTTCAATACTATACTGCGTACAACGGAGGTCAGGAGGAGAAACCGCATAAACGAACTGTGTTAATGCATGGGACCGACTCTTCGCAAGATTCGGGCATTTTGAGCAAGCTAGTGGAGAAAATCTCTAGTATGGAGAGCGCGTTGGAAAAATCAGTGGAAAACCATATGGAAAAAGCAATGGCACAACACCTAGACAAGTTCGTGACCCAGAACCATAAAGAAGTGGCCGAGTTGAAAGCGCAGGTGGATGAGATCAAGTCCAAACCAGCGCCTAGACAGAATTATCAGCCAAATAGCTTCAACAATAATGGTCCTAGGCCCGTCCGAGGCTCAGGGTGTTTCTATTGCGATGAAGAGGGTCATTACATTGGTGATTGTGTGAAGCGGCATGACGATATGTTGGGACCCGGTGTTATGGACGTGAACAAACTACCTAAAGCATGGGGCAAATATGAATTGCAGTGGAACGGCAAATCGAGTGAACTGAAATGGTATCTTGATGCTATTGAAGATGTTATTCGGTCAGCCAAACCAGCGAACGACCAAGAAAAGAAGTGGCTCCTACTCCGATATGTTAAACCGGAAGTCAGACCCCAGTGGGAAGCTTTTGAAGCCATTGATGAAAAATTCTCGTACGCAGAACTCAAGGACGAGGTCCTGGATAATTATCCAGAGTGCAAGGATTCGGAACATGGATCTATAGCAGCCCTAGAGAAGTTTGTGGTCCAGGCAGACAAAGTTAGCGATAGAAGCTTAACGCACCTGAAAAGCTACGTGCGGGGGTTTAAAGCACAAGTTAACAAACTCTGGCCAGACCGAATAACGAATCGGGAGGTGTCCAAGCTGTTCATGGCAGGACTAAGCGAGAAAATGGCTAAGGAAGTTCGCTCTATGATGCGGAACCTACCTAAGGAGAGCCTAAGCTCGTATAAGGCGGCCAAAGAACGATGGGAAGCGGATGAGGCAAATAAAGGGAAACCTTATTCATTCGCGGCTCGGGAAAACGACGACCCTCACGACTGGCGGGATCTGATAGAGGCAGCTACCAGAATAGTGGAAGAGGAAGCTTTTCAATACTATACTGCGTACAACGGAGGTCAGGAGGAGAAACCGCATAAACGAACTGTGTTAATGCATGGGACCGACTCTTCGCAAGATTCGGGCATTTTGAGCAAGCTAGTGGAGAAAATCTCTAGTATGGAGAGCGCGTTGGAAAAATCAGTGGAAAACCATATGGAAAAAGCAATGGCACAACACCTAGACAAGTTCGTGACCCAGAACCATAAAGAAGTGGCCGAGTTGAAAGCGCAGGTGGATGAGATCAAGTCCAAACCAGCGCCTAGACAGAATTATCAGCCAAATAGCTTCAACAATAATGGTCCTAGGCCCGTCCGAGGCTCAGGGTGTTTCTATTGCGATGAAGAGGGTCATTACATTGGTGATTGTGTGAAGCGGCATGACGATATTGACAAGGGTATCGTCAAAGTCGTGGACGGGCGGACCATGTTCTTTGATAGCAAAAACATTCCGCGGGAACCTAAACACAAAAGTCAGCGCGTCAAAGCTCTCGAATACTACTCCCACCGGTCGCTCAACCAGAATGTGCAATTGGATGATCCCTATGCTTATTATGGTGATGAAGAAGAAAATGCGTATGACTCTCGGGACGATGAGATTCGAACGTTGAAAGCCGAGAAGCTGCAGTTGAATCAGTTGTTGGCCATACCGCAACCTTCAAAGCAGATTCTGCGAAAGTCCGAACCTA